>CAKNYM010054149.1:77702-183912 GCA_932195095.1 Andricus curvator | reverse complement strand
AAACGAACGTAATTAAGATACCAAATGTAACCAAAACGAACATAAGCAACATAAGGAATCTAAACAACCCAATCCGTACTAACCAAACCAAATAAACCGACCATTTGTCTTTTTTATATTTCGTTTGGAAGCGCATTCTGAATCTGAATCTGCAATAAAAAATATAGATTTCCATTTGAAATTTTAAAGTTACCCCCCCCCCCCCCTCCCACCCCAGAGGGTAAGGTGTGAGGTAAATTTTTGCGGAGTCACTTTTCCCCCTCAAAAATAAAAAGTTTTTATTCGAACATTTTTTCGTTGGATGCATAATTATTGAGATATTTCAATGTCTCATGATAAAAAACACTCTGTACATATAAAGTATATCTAACTGTTTTGTCAGAGAGATTGAAAAAAGAAGTTGAGGAAAAAAAGATAGAGCCACCGAGTCAGATATGGTTTAGAAAAGGAATAGGGGTAATTGAAAACATTATGTTCTGAATTATCTGATAAATAAAAGGATTAAAAGGGAGAAAAGGACAATGACAGCAATGTTCGTGGACTTAAAGGCGGCGTTTGAATGCTTGGACCGAGACAAGATAGATAAACTTATGGTAAAAAGGGGATAAGAGAAAGCTTAATAAAGAGAGTAGAGGAAATCTTTAGAGAGACAAAAAGTAGGGTAAAGGTAGGGGAGAAAGTAGGGTAAAGGTAGGGGATCAAGTAGGAGATAGTTTCTGGTTATTGAGAGGAATAAAGCAAAGAAATTAAAAGAAAACAATGGGGAGGAGTTAGGATGAAAGTAGAAAATATAAACACACTGGTATACGCGGACGATATAGTGTTTATGGCAGTGAATGAAGAAGAGATGGCGGGCATAAAAACAGGATTGGAGAAATACTTAGATGGGATAAAGTTGAATTTAAATATAGAAAAGATGAAGATATGGAGGTTTGGAAAAGGAGGGTGAAGAAAGAAGGAATTAAATGGGAGATGGAAGGGAGTGATGTTAGAAGAAGTAAAGCAGTTTAAATATTTGGGATATATTTTGCAAACAAATGGAGAACATAAAGCTCATATAAGAGAAAGGATAAAAAAGTGGCAGGGTTAATGAAGCAGATATAGGGAATAGGAAAGAGAAGGTTAAAAAAATATTGAAAAAGGAGAATATGATTATTTGATACGCTGATATGACCGGTATTACGTTATGGAGCGAAGATATGGGGATGGAAGGAAAGGAAAGAGATGGAGAGTTTACAAGAAAGACATATAAAGTCGACCCTAGGGGAAGACTGGAGGACACCTGGATATATCGGTATCTCCACGCTATACTCTCCAATCTGGGGTTAGCAGTCTAAACCAGGGGTCTCCAAAGGTAGATCCTGTATCTACTAGCGATCCTGGGCCAATAGGTCGGATCTACTCAGATTTGACACATAACTGTCAAGAAGAATTCCCATCCTCTACCTGAGTCGAAGTGCCTCAAAGAGTTGCATCTTGCACCGCAGAAAAAAATGGGGCCCTCGAGGTTTAGGTTTATGAACCAAACCCTACCAAATAATATTTTCTTTCAAGGGGTAATCAACTTTTTCTCAGTTTTCCATCCAAAAAAACTGATAGATCCTGAAAATGGCCAGTCGATCCTGGGTCAGGCTGCACCTGTGCATTGTGGAGACCCCTGGTCTAAACTCTCCAATCTCATTTCGTGCTGGCCTGTAGCGCCATGTGAACATAGCGGCGTTAGGTGCCAACAAGAAACGAGATTGGAGATTTTAGACTGCTAACTCCAGATTGGAGAGTTTAACATAGAGGTACCGATATGGTGATAGAAGAAGCGCAAAGGGATAAATTAGGTACTAGAGCAGGAAAGAGGGTATGGCAGTTTGAGACAAAACTAAGGGAGGAAAAGGGAGGGGAGTTAGAGAAGAAGTGTTTGACGGAGTTACAAGAAAGGAGAGGAAGGGCGATAGAACTAACCAGATGGAAAAAAGATAGAAGTTCTTCAGTTCTAGAGATATAGAAGAAAAGGGAGGGGAGTTAGCGAAAAAGTGTTTGAAGGAGTTAAAAGAAAGGAGAGGAAGGGCGATAGAACTAACCATATGGAAAAAAGAAAGCAGTTCTTCAGTTCTAGAGATATAGAAGAGGAGGATTGGAGTAAGCTATGAAGAATTGGAGAGAAGGAACAAGGAAAGACAATTAATGGAAAGATGGGAGATGACTGAGGAATCAGAATATAATAAATGGTATAAGATGATGAATAAGGAAGGAATACCAAAGTATTTGGAAAAAGGATAGGGAGAGAGAAGATTAGCCAGAATGTGGGCGTTTATAAAATGATTAGTGGACCTAATCTCACGTAACACAAATATTGTAGAAAGACCGAATGAAGGAATAGGTTTCGATGTATAAGGGCCATGTGGACCATCCTTGGCTCATCCCGATTAGAGTGTTAGAACATTGTACGTGCTCCTAGAGCAAGCTGACATTATGACCAGGGTTCGGGGAGTACATCAGGGTTGTCTGGGTCCTCAAAAGAGGCCTTTCTTTCGCGTGTAACAGATCTCAGCTGTTCGAGAGATCTAGAGCTATATTTTGAAATTTATTCAATCGAAAACTACACTTTTCAGTATATTAAATCGTTTTCTTTAATCTATTAAAAAATCATCCTGAATTTTACTACAGTTTATCAGAAGTGGAATTCCTCTCAATCCGTCAGTTTCTTAAAAAGTTTACGGTCATTTAAGTAATTTCGGGTGATATTCGAAGAGCGTCATATTACGGTGGGCGCGATCAGTGTAACCATATATCGTGTGTTCGTCAAATTAAGGGCCAAGGCAATAAGGCTGGATTGGTGTGTGTCAAATTGTTTGACTTGAAACAATTGTGGCAAAAAATGTATGTGAACGGTGATGATGGTGATGCGGCGACTAACAGGGGATGAGTCTTTAGGGATGTATCCGAAGTTTTACCTGAATTTGACCCAGTAAAATGCAATATAGACATTGTACAGTGGATTGAAAAGATCGAGGAGTGCTGTGAGCTGTATGACTGGGACGATACAGCAAATAGGGCCTTACGGTATGTCAAAGCTCATAGGGGTTGCACAGCGATGGCGGGACAGTGTTCCTCGACTCCCTGCTCATCAAGAAATAACGGGGGTATACTGGAAGGTGCTACTGAAGAAAAAATTTTCATGTCAGGAGATTTCTCTTGGTCTTCGGTTGGAAGCACAAAATCACAAGAAAAAACCGAAACAAGATATCGCTAAATATTTCCAACAAAATTGGCACGTTGCAACGAGGCAAGCATACCGGATGAGGAAATCATCGAGTGGATGGTTTAAGGATTGAGCAAGCGTTGATTTGAAGGCTGGAAGCGTTCATATTCGAGAGATGAAGGTGAAAAGCGAGGATATATTGAAGAAATCTGAAAATATATCAGTTCAGTGCCATGGCTGTAAGAATGCAAAAGCCGGAACATGTTTTAAATGTGGAGTAACTGGACATTACGCGCGTGATTGTGGAAATTCCACTAATAGCATCGAAAAATCTACAGTGAATAATCGACTCGTGCTAGTGGAAAGCCAGTGCTTGTGAGTGGTAATACATATGCAAAATATTTCAAGGATGCTACTCGAAATGGACAAATGATCAGGTACTACGTTGATATGGGCACTAGCGCTGTCGCGTTGCGTAAAAAGGACACGAAGCGCATGAACCTGACCTTTTTGGAAATGGAGATGGAACCACAGGTCGGTTACGGAGAAGGTGAGATGAAGCCGAAAGGCGTCTTCACGGTGGATATGTGCATCGATGGTATTGAGGCAACGGTGAACGTTCACCTGATGCCTGACGACTGTCATGCGATTCCGTTGCTAGTAGGGCATCCGATACCGAGCTGCCACACATAGTACATAATTATCAGCAGAGAAAACGAGTTGAGAAGCACTACGCCGCGCCGAACGAGCTTTTACCTGACAGTGCAGTAGCTCATAGGACGAAGACTGTGCTCTGGGCCACCAGTGCGACGGAGATTCCGAAGAATTACTTAGGGCATGTGGCAGTAAGCACGTCTTTCAAGAGATCCGAGTTTTGCATTGAAGGTGGGATACAAAATGAAGACCAGATAATAACGCGCTGCATTGTTACGACTGATAATGAAGAAGCAGCACCTGTGCTGAATCTTTCGGACCGTGATTTTAGGTTACCTAAGGGTGACACAGTGGCGCGAGGTGAGAAGTGCTTTGACGGTCATGTGATGAGAGAAGTCAATGAACAACCTGTAAGTGTTGACGAGATTGACACCGACCTGAAGGGTAGAGAAAATCAAGATTTGCTAAACATAATAAACGAGTACAAGGATCCGGTTTCGCGGAATTTGAGCCAGATTAGATGCACCGAAAAGACAAAAAGACAGAAATGCTGATTGAATTGTCAGACAATTCACCTGTATGTTATCGACCATACCGACTGTCTCTCCATGAACGAGAACAGATGAAGGATTTAATTGACCACCTAAAAGAAGCAGACGTCATCACGGATAGCAATTCACCGTTTGCAAGTCTCATACTACTAGTGCGCAAGGCGAATGGCGAGATACGGATGTGCGTCGACTACAGGGCGCTAAATAAGAAGACGGTAAAGGATCACTATCCGCTCCCTCTCACTGACGATCAGATGGACCGGATAGCTGGTAAGCAATACTTCACACTTTTGGATTTATCGAGCAGATATTATCAGGTACTTGTAGCAAAAGATTCTCGTGCACAAACAGCTATTGTAACTCCAGACGAGCACTATCAATTTAAGCGTATGCCGTTGGGATTATGTAATGCACCTCGGGTTTTCGGAGACTAATAAATCGCGTTTTAGGTAACCTGAGGTATAGCGTTGCGATAGCATACCTAGATGATATAATTTTTCCACATTTGTCCGTGGAAAAGGTTCAATTTATCTGCGGGAAGTGTTTGATGTTCTGAGAGAAACAAACGTAACGTTGAATCTTGAAAAATGTCATTTTTTTAAAGAGAAAGTTACTTACATATGGTTTGAACTACCAGAGCGTAGAATTCAGCCAGGTAGACGAACAATGCGCGCGATTGAAGAATTTCCTGAGCGAAAATATGTGACTGCAGTTAAAAATGTTTTGGGATTGGTAAATTCCTTTCGTAGATTCGTAAAAGGGTTCGCGACGATCGCGAAACCGTTGACAGAATTGACAGGGAAGAATATAACATTTTTGTGGGGTGCTGAACAAGCAGAAGCTTTTACTAGTTCAAAGAAATGTTTATTGTCAAAACCTGTACTTACAGTTAATTCACCTGGGGCAGAAACTAAAGTATATATGAACGCGACTCAAATGGGTCTTGGCGCTGTTCTGTTGCAAAAACAAAGGACGATACATTTCATCCGATTTTTTTAGTAGTAAAATAATAAAGGATTAGACTAAGTATCATTCGTATGAATAGGAACCGTTAATTTGTATGACTATCTGAATTTAGATATAAAATCGAATATTTAAATGGCACGAGCAACGACGTGGCCGATGCCTTGTGTCGGAATCCCATAGAATTTGAGTGATGAGACCAAAGTTGTTGGTTTACCTGTGAAAACTGTATAAGGGATTAAAGTCACAACTGCCTGGGTAGCCGCGATAGAAAGAACAAGTCCTGAGATTATGAAAATTAGAGGCAAGCTAGAAGAAGGTGATCACGACATTCACGAAAAGTTTACGATGTGTAACGTGAAAGTGTATCGGAAGCACAAGGGTAAATATGTACTGTATGTACAGTCAGACCTTCGATATGATATTGTTTCAGAGGCTCATCGGGGATTAGCTCAGTTAGGGATTGACAAGATTTATGCGAAGGTTAAACAGACTTACTATTTTCGGAAAATACGCGATTTTGTGACTCAGTATGTCAGGCGATGCATTAACTGTTAATATTTTAAACCCCCAAGTGGAAAAAAGCCAGGATTCTTGCATCCACTGGAAAAGTGTAGCGCGCCTTTCCAGTGCATGCATATCGATCTCTTACGGGTTTTTGTAAAAACTGAGAATAAAAAAAGAATGTGGGTGCGATTATTTGTGGATATATCAAATCGACGCATCCATTCAATATGAGTCTATCTGCTGACAGCGCCGTGTGTGAGACTATGCGCTGTGTATAAGCATAGGGAATAGTCTCATATAGAGCGCTGTCAGCACATAGACTCATATTGAATGGAGGCTTCGAAATACACTGTTCTGAAGGCGGTGAAAGATGCGACGTCAATTGAAATTATGAGAATGATGAAAGAGAAAGAATTATTTCTGATCGAGGGACTGCGTTTTCTGCGGGCGACAAAAAGTAGAGCGACAAAATTCAGTTCTGATTCCTTGTTTAGCGACTACGAGGGTTGCCTTTTATATTTTGAGCCTTGGCAATACTAGTGTTTACAGGTGCCATCTGACGTTTCCAATTGAAAGATTCACCTTTTAACCATAACCTTCTTCAGAACGTTCTGTCATTTGAGCATAGCCTGTATTGTTTACAGTGACTTGAGAATATTGTCTCAGCGAAAAAATGGAATTGAATCCTGAACATTTTCGTGCAATGATTTTTTACGATTTTCGAGAAGGTCGTCCAAAATCAGTCTTTGTCCCAAAAAACATTGATGCTGTGCGTGAACTGATACTGAAAGATCGTCATGTGACTTATCGTGAGATTCAGGCATCCTTAGGCATTAGTAGGACCACCATAAAGCCAATATTGCATGAACATTTGGCTGTCAAAAAAATGTGTTGTCGTTGGATCCCACATAATTTAACAATCTCTCAAAAAAGGCTTGTGTGGAGCGGTCATTTCAAGTCACTGTAAGCAATAGAGGTTATGCTCAAATGACAAAACGTTCTGAACAAGGTTATGGTTAAAAAGGTTATACTTTCAATTGGAAACGTCATATGGCACCTGTAAACACTAGTATTGCCAATGCTCAAAATATAAAAGGCAACCCTTGTATTATCGAGGATGAAGAAAATAGAGATTGGAATGAAAGGCTATTGGATGTACAATGGGCCGTTAATAACAGTGTGCATTGAGTAACCAAGCGAAGTCCGTACGAAATTGTATTTAACAATAAAATGATCGGTAAATTCGATTACCCGTTAACGAGAGAAATTCAAAAATTAAATGCGGAACTTGGAACGGAAGAAGAAAAAGAATCTGTCGATGAATTGTTAGAACAGAATAGATGGTCCCTAAAAGAGCAGTTTGATAAAAAGAGAAAGAAACCTCATTTGTACCAAAAGAGGGTGAGTTAGTTTGGTAGAACAAAAACAACTAGCGGCTGGATAAAGTGGAAAGTTAGTTAAAAAGGCTCGAGGGCTATATGAAATAATTAAGGTTATAGGGAATGATCGCTACGTAGCACAGTGAGTTTTTTTACAAAATATTGTTCAAAATTCTGCTGACTGCTCAATTTTTGATCGATTCTAATAATTTTTTTTTTAAATACTCGTAACGAATTATAATTTCATGTAGCACTGCTACTTTTTTAGTTTTCTGCAAAAAACTGACCTAAAAAAATATGAACTTGCCAAGGTAGCTGAACCACGAAATTTCGACACTTTTAAAACCATAAAATCGGTAATATCTTTACACACAAACCTCTAACTCACAAACCTCAAACCCACGAACCTCAAACCCGTAAACCCACAAACCTCAAACCTACAAACCTCAAACTCACAAACCTCAAACCCACGAACCTCAACCCCACAAACCTCAAACCCACAAACCTCAAACCCGTAAACCCACCAACCTCAAACCCACAAACCTCAAACGCACAAATCTCAAACTCATAAAAATTATACCTCAAACCCCCAGACGCGTAAACCCACAAACCTTCGACCCACAAACCTCAAACCCACAAAATTATACCTCAAACTCACAAACCTCAAACACATAAACCTAAAACCACAAATCCACAAACCTCAAACCCACAAACATCATGCAGAATAGTTCACAAACCCACCAACCTTTAGGGTTTAGAGTTTATGGGTTTGAGGTTTGTTGGTTTGAGGTTTGTTGGTTTGAGGTTTATGGGTTTGTGGGTTGGAGGTTTGTGAAGTTGCTGTTTGTGGGCTTGTGTATTTTGTAGGTTTATGGGCTTGGGGGTTTTAAGTTTCTGGATTTGAGGTTTGTGCGTTTGAGGTTTTTGGGTTTGAGGTTTGTGGGTTTGAGGTATAATTTTTGTGGGTTTGAGGTTTGTGGGTTCAAGGTTTGTGGGTTTACGGGTTTGGGGGTTTGAGGTTTGTGGGTTTGAGGTTCATGGGTTTGAGGTTTGTGGGTTTACGGGTTTGGGGGTTTGAGGTTTGTGGGTTTCAGGTTTGTGAGTTTGAGGTTTGTGTGTAAAGATATTACCGATTTCATAGTTTTAAAAGTTTCGAAATTTCGTGGTTCAGCTACCTTGGCAAGTTCATATTTTTTTAGGTTAGTTTTTTGCAAAAAACTAAAAAAGTAGCAGTGCTACATGAAATTATAATTCGTTACGAGTATTTTAAAAAAAAATTATTAGAATCGGTCAAAAATTAAGCAGTCAGCAGAATTTTGAACAAAATTTTGTAAAAAAACTCACTGTGCGTTGTGGAGGACATCGAAGGCGAAAAACAAAGTCAAAGGCCGTATAAGGGCATTGTTTCTGTGGATCGCCTGGTTGAAATTCCGAAGCAATCGTCTTAGATTTTAGAAATGTATTAGTATGTGGCATGCAAATATTGTTGAAATTTTGTAAACAAAAATTATTGTTGTATGGTAGTCAGTGTTATTTTTAGAATTTTAATAATGCAGTGCAGTGTTGCGGCTCGAAGAAATATAAGAGCACAGTTTCTAAAATAAAATGATTAGTGGTCCTAATATCACCTAATGCCAATATTATAGAAAGATCGAGCGAAGGAATGTGTGCCAATGGATAAGGGTCATGTGGACCATCCTTGGGTTATGCCGATTAGAGTGTTAGAGTTTTGTACGTGTTCCTAGAGCAAGCTGACATCATGACCAGTGTTTGGGGGAACAACAGAGTTGTCTGGGCCCTCCGAAGAGGCCTGTCTTTCGTGTAACGGATCTCGGCCGTTAGAGAGATCTAGAGATATATTTTGAAATTTATTTGATCGAATAAATTATACTTTTTATTATAATTAATCATGTTCTTCAAACGATTGAAAAAACGTCCTGAAGAATAGCAAGATTTAGATTGGGAAATGAGGTAAGGCAAGGGATGTATTGGATAATGAAATATAATAGAAAGTGCAGGATATGTGAATGGGAGGAGGAAACCTGGGAGCATGTATGGGAAGGATGTAGGAGAGGAATGGATGATGAAGAAAGCTGGCAAGAAAATATGGTAAAGATTCTAGGGGAGGATGGAATGGGTGAGTAACGGATAAAGGAGACAGCGGGGGCTAGAGGGGTGAATGAGAAGGAATGAAAGAATGGATGTGCAAAAAATTGCTAAATTGAGGTTAGAAGCGTAAAGATCTGTAAGTGATGATTATGTAATAGTATAAGTATATTAAGATTAAGACGCTCTCTCGCTTTCGATCTCTCGCTCACTCGATCGTAATTAAGCTATCTTTAATATAGAAGTAAAGATCTAGATATAAGAAATAATGTAAATAGTTGTCAGGAAAAAGAAGAAGAAATTTGTTTTTTAAAAATCCAAATAGTTTTTGAAATTTTTAAAAAAATATTTCTTTAACACTGCTTATAATGAATAATTTAAAGAAAAATACATCTTAATGTCATTAAAATCACCAAAGTTATTGGAAGTTTAAAAAAGGACCAAAATTTTCAATTTTGAATATCACCTAAGTTTTAAAAATTTTTCAAACATTATTTTAGGGCTTTTCTTTCAAGACTCAAGAGAACGGATACTAGAATTTTTATTAAAATGACTCACTACAGATGAAATTCTTCAGATGATTTGTCGTGGAATTACTCGGTTACGATATATAAAATAAAACTTATGTAAAATATTATAATTAAAATAACAAATAAATATGGGGTCTAAAGTCGTACTGCAACCTCCTCGTGGTTATAGACTTCATGCGATTACTTTTTGCATTTTTACCTGCAGTTTAAAAATTTTTATGCGAACATCCTAGTCAGTGTTTCAAGTAACATAGTTTTTATATAAGTACAATTTTTTAAAGAACATTTTTGACCATTACACTATGTCAGCCATCCTATATTCTAACATTGATGCAATCACAGTTGCACTTCACTCTAAATATAAAAAAAAGTTTCACGCGAATCAGCCATTTCTTAAATTGTCTACTAATACTACAAATGGATAAACTAATAGTTCCTTTCTTAAGAGACGAAGAAGATCATGAATTTTAGCCACTTTTCTGGTTCCTGGCCCATAGTGCAATGGTGTGCAACAGCTGATCCAAAATATGCAGTCCGTATTTCGGCAGCATAGATGCCTCATCCATTACAAAAAAGCACTGTCTATGGTTACGGAATTTTCCGTAACGTTAGCCTTGAACGAGCTGGAAAAGGGGTTAGATTACGGAAAATTCCATGACCATAGACAGTGCGTTATGAAAACGCCTACTTTGGTGAGTTCGGCAGCTTTGGTGGTTCCGGTTTTAACGGTTGAAACTGATTCTAATATCAGCTACACCTCGAGCCAAGGCCAACGATGCCCAAAGCCAACCTAAAGCTGCCCGCCTTGATAAAGCCTGGTGTTTAATCGGTCAATGATTTAATTAGAGCGTTTGATTGCTTCTTCAACAGAGCCGTTGGTTTATCTTGCTTCTTCCGTACTATCTTCGGCCAAGTTTTCTTTAAACATTTTCCCTAAGCTCTTCGGGTTTTTGGGAGTTCCAAAAGCAGAATCTGTATAAATAGAAAAATAGGCATCTTCGAAATTTCAGATTCTCGCTGAACTGCTATTCATTGTTGATCATCACAGGCATTACTTCAAAGGAGCAAGCTTGTTTGCGTGCCGTATATCGGATGTCGTGAACAATTAAGAGATCTTAGAAGTTTGTCGTTGCGTCCTTAGTATGGTACAGTAGAATGCGTAAACGGTAGTCAGAGTTCTGGTTGCATGACGAAATTGACGTTACGTATTCAATCAATGATGCGTAGACTGAGAGATCTCCGCACTCACTCACTTGATTTTCCAATTCAGTTAAAGTGATTAGGTATGTACCAATTTGACGTGTCCGAATGAAAAGGTTCTATCTCGACAGAACCAAATAGAAAGGTTTCCTACTTCAGAGGGCGATGGTGTTCGCAATACATAGTAATTAATACGCTGGTATTAATATTAAATGACTTCTTCTGGTCAGTGCTTTGTTGTGTCAATAGTAGCCCTTTTGTCTAATATCTGCCAAATCTTCTCAGGCTTGATCGATATTTGTTCTCTGCTCTACTTGAAAAAATAAATCAATATTTCATTCTCGAAAAACGAAACTATGTGCCCCAAAAACATTTTTGGGAGTGTTTAGTAGGCATCATCCTTAAAATATTTGTTAAATTCTAATAGATTTTCCAATTAACGTAGAATCATGAACTCAACATAACTGATGTCAGTTTTATTTTGTATAAAAAATGTATTTGTAATGCATTATTCAAGATTTGACGAATTGTCAATTGTAAACATCTCTTATTTAAATCATTCTTCTTCAGTTTCGACCTCTTCTTTGATGCATGAAAAAATTTTCGGTGCCAAAGGTCAAATAAACAAAAAATGAAATTTAAGTTTGAATTGGTTACGTTTTGGACATATAGTTTATATGTAAAAACTAATTTTAATTTACAATTTTATTTGTAATGGATTTTCAAAATTTAGCGCCTTATGATTAATGTCCATATTCATTGACTTTAGGAATGTACTAATTGACCTTTAATGGATGACTTTGTAAACACTTGTTGAAATTTGACAGTTGAAAGACTCTAAATGTAAACGCTTTTCTGCTCTTCACAATTTTCTCCAAATTTATTAAAAATGTGAATTTGAATCAATTATAGTTAACTTTATTTTGGTTTATACAAAATCGCAACAATGTGTGCATATATTAAATTTCGTAGGTTTTTGATCATTTTGTAATTTTAATCTCAATTTCGCATTTTCGTAACTTAACCTTAGATTAACAAATTTTCTTTCTTTTCATATAATTTTAATTCGCTTTATTTCCACAGTGATATTAATGAGAGCTATTGTCAACATGGGTATACAAATTATATTTTCATTCTTTTTTCGAATTAATTTTTGGATAATGAATCACATTGTTGGGATGAAGGATGATCCAATAAGCTCCGATTTTCTCAAATCAACAGCTCTTTCAGTTGTCATTTCAATTGATGTCAGGTAATAATTAAATTACTATACGTGTTATTTATGACTATTAGATCATTTTTATTCCCTTATTATTTTTTATTTAAAGAATGTTTTTGGTTATGATTGTTTATTACAATTTTGTTGAACTTCTACTTTTACTGTTATAACTATTCATTATATAAAGAATGTATTTATTTTTTTCAATTAATTCTTTATAGTACATTTTTACTACAGGCTTGAAAAGGGACGACATAGACTCCGAAACGTAGCCAATTCAAACTCAAATTTCATTTTTTGTTTATTTGACCTTTGGCATCGAACATTTATTTATGCATCTCTTATTTAAATTGTTAAATTGTATTTGAAGGGGTTAATATCTTTAAATTGCTCAAATAAGAAAGCTTCATTTTTAACGTTTCAATTTGCAAAATTTCATATTAAACATTATTCAATAATATAATTTTTTTTTATAAGTTTAAATTTAAAAAATGATCTAATTATATCTTCTTCATGTTTGAATTCCCGACTGTTATCTTATTTTTGCCGACGCAAAACGAATTTACATTTAGTATAATATGATTATATGATCCAATGTTTGACGTTTTAATAAGAAAACATATCAGATAGTACGTAAATTAAAATATTTTTTTCTCTTATTGAAAGGCTTGTATTGATTTAAATGTGTGACATAACTGAACCGTCACACCGTGAGAAATACAGCATGCCCTGTTCATCATCAAAGTCAAGAGAGCTCTTCTCACTCACTTCCATTCCTCTTCTTCGATATTATTTTTATTTTTTTTTCGTCTGCGGGATATTGAGGTCTCTATACAAGCTAATTAATTTCAGTGTTAAATAACTCAATTACTTTTATAGTATCTACCACAACAAAAAAAAAAGATAACAATGATTGTACTATGAATCAATTATTTTAATAATAAAAAAATTACACATATGGGGCATTATTGCTCAAGTGTACCCACTAAGAAAACCAAAGTTGTCCGATATAAGTCAAACTTCTGCAAAGTGCTGTGCCTACTTCAACCTAAAAAAGATATTATTAGAAGTTTTTTTGCGGAATATTATACTTGCATAGTATGCGCATATTTTGCACCAAAAATAAAATAATCGTGGGAGCGCTTTTTTCGAAATTAAAAATTTTGATCATCAGAAAAAAAAATTTGTTAGATGACAAACTTTTTCTACTCAAGGATTGTTAAAAATTAAATATAGAGTCAAACCAGTTCCACAAATTTTTTGTAAAATTATAACTGTTGAATGTGCAAAGCATTACATATTCATTGAGCTAAAAAGATTATTGAAAAAATATATTACTGGACTTTTTTTTACAGAATTTTCTCCTCAGATAATGTTCGGATATTCTTGATCTACATAGAAAAATCATGAGAGCGCTTTTTTCACAAAATAATTTTTATTCTTATTTTTTTTCTAATTTCTGGATTTTAAATATAATAAGATTCTTTTCGCTTAAAAGCGGAGTAAAAAGTTATTATGGACTTCCGTTCCCAAATGAAAACTGTATAAACTACAGAGGTTTTTGTATATTTGAAAGAACCCTTTAATCACAGAAAAAGTTATTGAAACATTTTTTTAATCAGCGGTTCATCTCAGGTTGTAATTAAATGATGCTGGCTTGATTTTAAAAATAAAAAATAAATAATGAAAAAAATTAAAGCTTAAAATTTTGGAAAAAGAATTTTGGAAAAAAATCTTGTATTGCGATTTTTTTTGGTTGAAAAGTACTTTTATGGTAACATAAAAAAGTATCCAGTAAATAACATCCAACTTCAAGGCTCTTTCGATTACAGTTGGTTCAGACTCACCGTACCTTACCATTGATCATAAACATTTTTTGAAAAAATAAATATTTGACCTTCAAAAGTGAAACTCAAAAACAAATTTCACTTGCTTGGAAAAAGGTATCTTTCTTTTTATTTTTTCTTCTCAAAAGGAAGCTTGGGTTTCTTCGTTTAAGACCTTTGAAATTCAACAGTGGGATTTTTATTTTTTATTTATCAAAATGAACGGTGAGTCGTTTTTGAGAATATACCAGCTGTTTTGCCGATATTCATATCTTCTAATGGCGATTAAAAAATGTTGTCCAGTATAATTTCGATAAGTTTTTTCACACCCTTCCCATTGATCATAAGCATATTTCAAAAAAATAAATATTTGGCCCTCAAAAATAAAGGTTGGATGTAAATTGGACTTTTTCATAGAACGACACTTTTTTGACATTTTTTTCGGCTCGAAAAAATGTTTTTTTTCCCCTCATGTACTCAAAGATTAAAAAGTAGAATTTTCCTTTTTATCGGCAAAAATAAGTTTCAAGTGCTGCGCTATACCCAATGGCGCTTGTGCACGCGTACCGATTTTCTGAACGATTATCAAAAATTAAATTTTACTTTTATTTTTTAAAGTGCAAGTGCTTGAGAAAGCCTATCGAAATTGTATTTGACGAAATTTGTTTGATCGCCATTAGTAGAGTTAAACATCGCCGAAAGAGACGATATTTGCGAAAATCCTTAAATTTTCATCCGATCATCCGCCGTAAATATTTATCCAAATGGCAACATTTTTCCCCTTTAAACTACTATCTAATAGCATAATTGTAGCATAGCATTTGAGTGGGTACACTTGAGAAATAATGCCCCATATATGTTGTAAAAAATTATAACGTTTTTTCTTGACCAGAATCTGCTATAAATTATTATCTAATACGGAAGAGAAATTTTTTAGTAAAAAATCTTTTATATTTACATGATATTATTAGGCGCTGAACGGGTGGAAATGATTAAACATTCTTTTTTTAACATTATTTGATATATAAAAACATGAAACGTAAATAGTAATTTAATAAATGACATCTTCTCAAAATAATCGAATCAGTTTTTATCTGTTTCTGAATCATAATTGCACCTTGAACGCACCCTGCATTGTTGAGGTTGAATGCTGAACTGGGAAGACTTCTGAACCGCTTTTTGCGGTCTCGGCGGACGCTGACAGGCTGGAATGATTTATCATTATTATTGTTATTGAATTTAATTTTAGAGCAGTGGGTAGATATGGCTTGTGATAGAAGAGTTGCCTTTCATCTATTACCTTTTCAAGTTTCCTTAGCAAAAGAGGCACATAAATAAATTTAATAAATCATGATTAAGTTCATCTTTTCGTCGTCTTTATTATTATTGAAACCAATAAATCGTGGAAGATATGTTTGACCATTAAATACAAATTTAGCATCAGGAGTGTTTGTTACGTTACTTCTCGCAAGTAACGCAGTATACTTTTAATTTAAAACATTTGTTACGCCTTAACGTAATATAATTTTCGAAGATAAGTAAAACGTCAACTTTTCTTCTATTAAAAGGAGTAATAGATTACTTTGACGTAATATGTTAAAAGTTTAATAATTTGGAATACTATTAATATAGTAGGAACTTAAGAATAAGGGTAAATAATTTTTTTTTAATAATTTGCGGCGGGCAGATTTTTTATTTTCAATATTATTTTTTTACAATTAAAACAAAAACTACGCGCTCTACTACGCGTCCTATCAAAAAATGCTTGAAAAAAAATTTCTAGATCTTTCTTGGGCGAACAATTATTGTGTGTACATTTTTTTTCGTACCTTGCATAGTTTGACCGCAAGATAGAATTTTTTAATTTTTTAGTATTTTTTTGTGGTTTAAACCAGAACCGTTGGTCAAAATGTATGATTAACGAACTCGACCTTTATTTTTGGTCCCTTAAAGCGTGTGCCATTAGGGTGGTTCTTATTTATACTTGGTGGATTTTTTTTCTCGAATTTCTCTGCTCTCACCCCCAGTTTTGTTCGAATGCAAAAAAAAAAAATTTCCTCCAAATTTGAGAAAAATCGGTTAATATTTAGGGGTCAGGCAAAGACCATGAAGTTTCCCATTGATTTAACATGGAAAAAAGTTAGCTTTTTGTAAATCTAATATTTCAACCTGATAATATGTGACAAATAATTCCGTGTTTTAGTATATTGTCCCCAAAGAAAACCCCATAAGTGACAAATGTGAGTTTTAGGTAATATTGCGGTTTATTGACGCTTTTTAAAAGTTTGTTTTACATAAATAATCATTGACCAGTAATTTAAAAATACCCAGTCATTTGTTAACTAATATTCAATTGTTTAAACAATTTAAATTTGTTTAAATATTTGTTTTTTTCAGCTAACTCACGAAATGAACGTATTTTCTAGACATTATGAGTTATTTAATCAATAATAACAATAAAATAATTTTACAATTATTTAAATAATACGTATTTATTCAAGCATATATTGTACCTAAAAAAAAGCAGGAAAAACATTTTCTCACTAAATTTTCGACAAATCTTAATATTTTTAAGTACTTATTTGTTTATTATGAATACTCGTAGATGTTTTAACAAATTAAAATTTTTTTAACAATTTTTTTGTTTACAACTTTTTTGTTGCTATTTTTCGAAAGATTGATATATTTTTATGTTTTACTTTTCTTTTTAAGAAGACTCTTAAATATTCAAACAAATTAAAATTGTTTTAAAATTTTTTATTTGTTTAAACCTCTACAATTATTCATAATAAACAAATTAGTACTTAAAAATATTAAAATTTGTCGAAAATTTAGTGAGATAAAATGTTTATCCTGATTTTTTTAGGTAAAATATATGATTGAACAAGTACGTATTATTTAAATAGTTGTAAAAGTATTTGAACAAATTATTTTATTGTTATTATTGATTAAATAACTCATAAAGTCTAGAAAATACGTTCATTTCGCGAGTTAGCTGAAAAAACAAATATTTAAACAAATTAAAATTGTTTAAACAATTGAATATTAGTTAACA
The DNA here is from genome assembly GCA_932195095.1 of Andricus curvator. Lineage (NCBI taxonomy): Eukaryota > Metazoa > Arthropoda > Insecta > Hymenoptera > Cynipidae > Andricus > Andricus curvator. The sequence continues at coordinate 166,726 of CAKNYM010054149.1, read as the reverse complement.
AATGACTGGGTATACTTAAATTACTGATCAATGATTATTTATGTAAAAAAAAACTTTTAAAAAGCGTCAATAAACCGCAATATTACGTAAAATTCACATTTGTCACTTATGATTGATTTATGATTGATTCTTATTCTCTGACAAATTCTGAATAATATAATAAAAGACGGAATTATTTGTAACATATTATCGCGTTAAAATATTAGATTTACAAAAAGCTGATTTTTTCCCATGTTAAATCAATGGGAAACTTCATCGTCTTTACGCGACCCCTAAATATTAACCGATTTCGCTCAAATTTTGAGGAGATTTTTTTTTTTGGCATCCAAACAAAACTGGGGGGTGAGAGCAGAGAAATTCGAAAAGTGAAAAATAAGGGCCACCCTAGTGTGCTATAGCACAATTCAATCCGATTAGTCTCTCAAAAGTTATCCGATATACAGATGACAACGACAGCGACAGAGCAGCCACGACAACAACAGCGACATACAGACAAACACCATCGTAAAACCAGTCTTCTTTCGGGTTCTGAAGGCCTCGAAACGTGGAGATTTGAAGAAATCCGTAATAGTCAGTTTGCACATAAAACTAATACCTTCTCATTAAGATGAGAATGCAAAAATATTATTCTCAATATTATTCTATTATCTGTTATTCTAAAGTCAAGAAAAAATTGAAATTTTGGTATGCTATTCGTATTATATTCTTCTACACATCTTTAGTTTTTAACCTATTTGGTACAATCTATTTTTAATCAACAATTAATATAGTGTAGCAGTTGCACTCGTCTTCTATAGGGGGGGGGGGGGGCACATGAAAAAGGTACTGTTTTCAATTAACAAAATTTACTTTCACAAACTCAACGTCCAGTTGAACATTGCAAGGTCATTGCATAATAATGTCATCTATATATTCAAAGGGATTGAATCAAATCGAACGGTTAATTAATTTTGCCTGAATTCAAGAAAATGCAATATTTTAGTAAAATGCGTTCCAGTGAATTCTCGAGTTCTAAGTTATAAAGCAACGCCTAATATACATTTAAACCATCAAAAATGAAAAAGACATTTTCTAGAATAGCAGCTATTTATTAGCATATATTTAGTTAAACTGACCTTGAAATTTGAATGTACTTAAATTCGTCTGAATCACTCACTTTTTAAATTCTTTTCATACGCCAAAGTCTTTTAAAGTATTTTGAATTTTTTTGAATTATCTGAATTCTTTCAAATTCCTTTGAATTCTTTAAATTTCTTAAAGTTTTTAGATCTCTTAGAATCTTTTGAATTCCATTGAATTATTTTAGATTCTCTGCATTCATTTGAATTCTTTAAATTATATAATTCGGGTATACATACGAATTTCTGATTCCTAACCTCTCGATTGAAAATAATTTAAACTGGATTTTAAGTGAATTTAATAGAAATCGACCATTAAATTCCTCGGAATAATGCATGGGAATTCAATACATTTTTTCCAATACATAAAACAACGGATCCCTGGACCCGTGTATACTTGTTAATTCCAAACGTTCAGATTTGTTTAGATAAATAAATCAATTAATGTTGAATTAGTCTAAACAGACGAGTGTGTTCCGTATTGTGTATATGAGTATGTGTAATCTGTTGACCACATACGACTGTTTATGCACATGGGGTTATTATGTAAGATGAAAAATACCTACGGCCATAAAGCTGCGAATCCAACGGCTAATGCACTTGGATGTGGGCCAGCTACTTGCGCTGTCACGAGCAGCGATACGTGACATTGCGCTGTTATCGCCCGGACAACGATGTACATTTGTGCACACTTAACGATAATTCATGTGACAGTTTTTCCTTCCTATCATACAAAAGTGGCTGGAAGAGAGTTTTAAGTGAAAATTACTGTATCTAATCTCATCCTTTTGCGGCAGCTAGCATGGCGCAGGCATAGGAAGAAAGTGCAGTTTTCAAACGTCAAAATTATTATTATTATTATACCATTAAGCCATTTCCCTTTTGGGGGACGCGTGACTTGCTCAGCGAGGAAAGGAGTAATGTGAGGTAGGGGGTATAGATTTTTAGATTGATCTAGAATTCTCGTGTTATTTAATATTTATTTAAATTACACGTTCTTTCCGCAACACTGCTCCGACCCAGGTTGCTGATCAATCTCTCTAGCGATCACCCCAAGTGAATAGCCTCACAAAATTGTTATATGTGGTTCCCCACTTGGGCCCATTAGTATCCAAGGTCTTTGTTTCAGGCGTCATTCACTCTATTGTCACTCTGTTTACAAACTATTTGTCGCCACACTTTTCTGTCCTGGCATACTACTCTAGCTTCCTTCACGTCCATGCATTTTTTCATGCAAGCTCTCGTGTTTCTATGTCTTCTTATGTCTCTTCGGATTAATGTCTCATTCACAGATTCTAACCATTCTTTCGGCGGTCTACCTCTGAACATTCTGCCATTTACTTTACCTTTATACACTTGTTTGGTCAGTCGTTCATCTTTCATTCTTTCAACATGTCCGAACCATCTTAACTGATTTCTTTCCCATATGTCAACTAGTGTCTCTCCTGTACCACATTTTTGGAGGATTATCTCGTTTCGGACTTTGTCCATCAGTGTTTTCCTGCATATTGTGCGCGGAGGCTTCATGCCAATCGCGTTATTTTACTCTTGTCCTTTTCTTGACAGGTCCATGTCTCGCTACCGTATAGTACAGTCGGTACAAATATAGAATTATGTATGGCCATTTTAGCCTTTTTACATTCTCATTCTAATGAGAAGGTATTGGTTTTATGTAAAATTTGACATAGTCGGTTTTCATCAAATCTCCACGTTTTGAGACCTCCTGAGTCAGAAAAAACGATTTTTACCAAGGTGTCTGTCTGTCTGTAGTCTGTCTGTCTGTCTGTCTGTAGCCACGATAACTTTCGAAAAAATGATCAGATTTGATTAAGCTTTGGCACACTTTTTTATGGCCTAAAAAGAAAGAACGAGTTCGTTAACCAGCTATTTTGGATAAAAATTCAAAAAGTGAGCACATTTTGAAAATTTTTGAGACCACTTTTTTTGAAGATTTGAAAATTCTATGTACGGTTATTAGTAGTACGCAAAATGATGAACAAAATATCCTAATGACTTTTCGTGATAAAAAAAAATTACTGGAGTTATAGCATTTTCAAAATTCCAAAAAACAAACGAAAATGAACATTTTAGGCCGAAAAACGCACGATATGAAAAAAAGTCAGGAGGAGAAAAACGTTGATTTTTGAACACCCTATAATATTTCCATAACAGTTTTTTGAATTTTTTGAAAAATAAAAAATTCAAATTTTGCTCGGACAAAAAAATAATGAAAAATCAAAAATTCCATTTTGCTGTCAAACTATGCAAGATACGAGAAAAGATCATTCTACCAAAATTGTGCACCTAAAAAAGATCTACAAATTTCTAATGACTCACTTTTTGATATGACGCGTAGTTTTTTTTTTATTCGTAAAAAACAGCATTGAAAATAGACAAATCAAATTTGTAGACGAATAACACGAGCTACAAAAAAAATGACATAAACCAAATTTGTTCATCCAAGGAGGAGGTACAAATTTGTTGTGAATCATGTTTCGATAGGATGCGTAGTTTTTGTTTTATTCGTGAAAATAACATTGACAGTAAAAAAAATCAAATTTTTGAAAAAACAATGCAAGGTACGAAAAAAGATAAATGAGCAAATAGTGTGCATTAAAAAAAGGTTTACAAACTTGTAATCAATTTTTGTTGTAAGAATATATTCAAAATGAAAAAAATTAACTTTTTTGAAAAACGGCACAAGCTAAAATAAAATTTTAACTAATTAAATTTGTCGCCTACATTATATCATTATTTTTCATTTGAAATCAAATACAAATTTAGTAATTTGTATATGAAGAACATATAACACGAAGCACAAAGTGCGCGCTCAGTATATTTACCAAATCGCGCGCCGTAAGTGCGCTCAAACTTTTTTGTTTCTATCATACGGTGCACAGAACCGAGCGTAGAACGCAAGGTTCAAATGATTTTCAAATCAAATATCGAGCGCGAAGCGCGAGTGTCTGGATGAGAATGTGTTCCTTAAGGTCGATAGAACCTTGAGTAAATAAAGTTCCTTTTCAGTCTAAAATAAAAACAAACTTAACAATCATTTAATATGTAGAGGTTTTGATAATTTCATAAGATTTGCAAACAAACTTTTTCTTTTCATCGAAGTCGAACACGAAGTTCAGAAATCTAGAGGAGCCGAGCGTAAAGCGCGATGTAAATACGCCCGAGCGCGTAGCGCGAGGTGAATACATAATCGAGCGCGAAGCGCGAGATAAATATATGATCGAGTTTTTATTTCTGAGAATGGATTCTGCTCTACCGATAACCTTCTTAGCCTCATTTATGCGCCTATCTAACTCCCCATCTATTTTTCCGTCGCTAGTGAATAGGCTACCCAGATATACGTACTTGTCAACTTGTTCTAATCTCCCATCATTTAGGACAATGTTGCACATTGTTTTCTCACTTTTTCCTTCAAAAACCGTGATTTTTTATTTATTTACGTTAATTTTTAGACCCATGTTCTTCATGCTTGTATTAAGTTTATTCAACATTCTTCGCAAGTCCTCGATTGATATTGCCATAACAATCTTGTCATCTGCGAAAGCTAACCCACGTACCTTCACTGTTTCGAGAACTACACCTTCTTCGTCGAAGAGGGCCATTCTTAGGCACTTATCCATAAATATGATAAATAGCCGTGAGGACATAACGCATCCTTGTTTCACGCCTTGCATAATATCGAACCAGTCACTTAGTTTCCCATTAACCCTGACATTCGCTTTAGTACCTGTATATATTGTTTTTACTGCTTGTAGGAGCCTTTCATTGACTCCTTACTCTTTAAGGACTTCCCAAAATTTACTTCTATTTACCTTGTCAAATGCTTTTTCTAGGTCAACAAATGCACAGAAAACTTTCTTTCCTACTCTCAAGCTTTTTTCTGTGATCTGTCTTAACCCAGTGGGCACAAAACCATAAACATCCCAAGAACGTCCTAGGGACGTTCCTAGGATGTCCAATGTCAGTCCAAACAACGTCTCTAAGACGTCCAATGTCCTAAATATGTTCTAAAGACGTTTTAAAGGCATAGGACGTTCGCAGGACATCTTTCTTACTGACATTAGACGTGTTAAGATTATCCCTAGGATGTCTGAAAGACATGTTCCAAAAGACGTCTTAGGGGTGTCCCAAACACGTCTCTAGGACATCCTTAATTTTTTTGTCCACTGGGAAGCTAAATATTTGATCTCTACATGATCTTCCTAGCATAAATCCACTTTGGCCTTCCCATATCTTTTCTTCTGTAATTTTCATTACCCTACGAACAAGTATTTTTGAGTATATTTTACTTACGGTACTTAATAAGCTGATACCTCTGTAATTATTGCAGTTGCTTTTATCTCCCTTTCTTTTGTATATTGGTACGATAATCGCTTTTCTCCAATCGTCTGGGGCTTCTCCCGTTTCGATACATAAATTTATCAATTCGCACAACCTCTGAGGTATGTACTTGCCACCGTATTTACGCATTTCAGCGCCTTACCATTTTTTAAGTTCTTAATTATATCTCTAACGCCAGCGACACAGGCTTTTTCCATTGGGTTTTCTAATGCATTATGTTCTATGTCGCATTTCACCTATGATTTTCTTTAAAAAAATGGTCTACAAATACATAATAGGATACAAATTGTTTATAAAACTTCTAATAATCATAGTAATAATTGAATCGTTGGGTGTAATAATAACCCCAAAAAGTGACTTCTGAAAATACAAGTAGGCTGTTATTGCACCCAACCATTCATCAAATCCTCCGTTCTTCCTTTCTTACACATTTTATCTCTTTTTTGACTATCACTTAATTTCCTCCCTTTCATTCCTTTCTCACCTATTCCCCAGTTCTCTAACATTTTACTAATTATGGAATGAAGGGCTAGCGGTACCCATAGTGAAAAAAGGAAAAGAGGGGTGACGTTGATGTTGATATTATATAAGATATATGCAACAATAGCATCAGAGAGGTTGAAGAAAGAATTAGATGAAAAAAGACGATTTCACTGAATCAGACAGGGGTTAGAAAAGGCATGGGAGTTATTGATAATATGTACGTGCTATAGATAACACTATGGACAAAAGGGAGATAAAAGAAGGTTCAATGAAAAAATTAGAAGAGATAGAGAAAAGCAGGTAACAAATAGATGGGAGAGAATAGATGAATCAAGATACAATAAATCGAATAATGTGATAAAAAGAGAAGAAGCGCCAAAATATCTGGAAAAGGGATAGTGGAAAAGTGATGGACAAGAATAGCTTAAAGGAAACTAGGAAATAAAGTAAAAGAATCAATCTATTGGTAGAAGGATGAGAAGAGAAAATGCAGAATATATGAATGGGTAGAGGAGACATGGGAGCATGCATAGGATGGTTTTATGAGAGGAACGGAGGAGAGGGGATGATTGCAAGAAAAGGTTTAGAAAATTTTAGGGAAGGAGGGACTGGAAGAAGAATGAATGAAGGAGTTAAAAAAAGCTAGAGGAATTAAAGAAGAAGAATGCGGGATTGTGGGTGAAAGAGAATGGAAAGCATGACTGGGAAGGAAAGGAGGAGAAAAGGGAAATGGAAGTAGAATAGGATGCGGCTGCGCGCGCTGTCTCTCTCTCTCTCTCGCTTACGTGTATTAAAGTAGAGAATAAGTTAGATTAGTTATTAAAATAATTAGGTAATAAGCGATGTAAAAAGATATAATAAGGATGTAAAGGAACGAAGGTCATACATATACTAAGGGGACACATCATAAATAATGAAGAAGTGTAGTTGTTAATCACATTTTTATCAACAATTATCAAATTTTATACAATTAAAAAAGATAGCAAGGGGGCATTGCTGAGTGATTGACAACTGATTCCAAAAAATAAATGGGATATCGCTCTCTGTTTATCGTAATAAAGTTCGTAAATAAGTTATTTTCAGTTGATTGCGTTGAAAAAAATGAAGTTTGCAAGTCGAGAAATAGTCAAATGAAGTTATAAATTGTTATCGGATAACCAAATATAATAATACTAATAATAACAATCGCGTCAGAGAGTCTCAGTGGATCAGGTGGTTAGACGCTCGGACTTCACGTTAGAGGTCCTGGGTTCGATCCCTGAGCCGGTACCTATGGAAATTTTTCTATGTACTTTTACCAAGGTTCTGGTGGTTCTGATACCAAATTAAGCTGTAGGTCTCCCCATCATAAACTTGGGTGTAACACAGCCCGTATGTCGTGTATGGTGGGGTAAACAACCAAGCTTCGCCGATTATATCAAATTAGACATAATGATCTTATCAGATCACTTTCTTGTATTATAAAAATGAATCCGTGACTGATTATATATACCGAGACATTCCCGTGCAGACATGAAAAAAATCCAGCTCTTAACAACAATGCCTTCGGCATATTTGGCTGTAACCATCGTCAGTCTAGAAGAAAAATGAGGTTCCTCATTTTTTTTAATCGCATCAGTACCTAGTAATTTTTGGTTTTTGAGTGTTGTTAATGAAATATCAAATTATTTATTAATTTTCATCTCGTTAGTTTGAAATCTGTTTTTGCCAATAAACTTTTAAAATTTCATAATAATTAAGTGCTGTATGCACGGAATGTTCACTTTTCGAGGCATGTATAGCTCGTGAGAGATGTTCGATTGTTTTGAAACGTTTAACTGCAACTATCTCTTCCACTATTATAGGTCAGGAAAGGAGGGGTGACTGTCGATAACGAGAAGTTGGTAGTTCTTGACCAGGGATGGCCAACGAGAGGTTCTGACGCTTCTCCTTTCCTCCCGTTTCTTCCCTTTCTCCGAGCGCCTTACCGAGAGTTCTCCTCTTCTCGTTTCGTTATGCCACATGGTCCCAACGAAGGTGGTAGGAGAGGGGATCACGAACTGACAGATTTTTACTCTTTTACTCTCGGGTTGGACATCCCTGTTCTTGACTATTAACTTGGATCCTCTTTTTAGGTGGGTATTCAATTTGCTGAAAAAACGATTCAGTAAAAATCCAATTTGCCGAAGAACGTTTTACTTCAGTGTATGAAAGTGGGCAGCGCAGCAAAAGATAGAAGAAAAGCTTCCGTGTTATAAGTAAATCACAGAGTCGGTAATGGATTGATGAAATAAGTAACAGATGTCACTGCTGTAAGTAAAATGTAGTTATTTTTTGAAAATGTGACAAAGGGTTAAGCGGAAATGTTACAATCTAACCAACAATATGGAAAATATACCTAATAAATTATTTTTCAACAAATTTACTAATACTACTCTTTAATAATCAATTCAAAATTTCATAAAATTTGTAAAATATTCAGTAACATCTCCTTAATCCTTTCCCGAAGAATAAAAAATTATCATGGTACGCATTGAGAACTATTATGGCATTTGTCTTTATTATCATATACACCCGACTCTCGGTTTAGCCTCAGTGTGGGTGTGGTAAGCCCACACTTGTAGTTATTTACTACAAGAAACTATCCACCTAAAACACTACCCGCATCGGGTAGTGTCACGCCTACCCTGAAAGGGAAATGGCTTAATGGTATACTTACTTACTTACCGCATGCGAGTACCGGCTCACTGCGCCTTTCCACTACGCTGCTGGTGCTTTCAGGCAAGAGTCGCAACCGTCTCTCGGCTGAACCGAGAGTCGGGTGTATTTACATAGTGCAGAGCTTTTTTTCCTTATATTAAAAAAATTTGTTCTAGATTATTATTTTATCAACCTAGTGCATAGCCAGGTTGCACCAGATACGTTGATCCTCTATCTAGAGTTCTTCACAACATTGTTTTAATATAAACCTAGTGCACAACTCAAAAATTATACTCCGAAGTTAACGTTTTTTGGCTAATTGGGTTTTTGCTGATTTTTTTTCATCACATTAAATACCTTCCTAAAGAGAGCGGCAATAGTCGATAGTCCAGAACTCTCGACTTCTCGATAATCAACAGTTACCCCTCCCTTTTTGATCCATAATATAGTAAGAGATAGTGCAGTCAATCGTTTCAAAACAATCGAACACCTCTATCAAATTGCAAAAGATGAAAAGAGTAAGCTTGCTCAAAGAGCGCAAGCACAGCAGTTAGCAGACGTCTTTTTATAACTGCTATTTACCACAGTTATATGTAGAATCGGTCAATTCCCACATGCTGTACATGCCTCGAAAAGTGAACATTCCGTGCATGCAGTGTATAGTAACTTAATTATTACTAAATTTTATCAATTTATTAGAATAAGCAGATTTTGAACCAAGTAAATAAAATTAATAAATAGTTTGATATTTTGTAAACAACACATCTTGAAGGAAGACACTGAGGATAGCATCCGCTTCAAGGATCTTTGCGACAACCTCATAGCATCTGAGGAGGAATATCCACCAATCACTACCAAAAACGTGAAGTAAGCACTTACGGAACGAAGAACTTTTCCGCTGCAGCACCAAATGGTATTAAGATCTTCTGGTGGAAGGAGTTTACTTCTACGCACCAACATTTGGTCCGGATCTTCACCTCATATTTGAACTGACTGATGCCCGTTCTGTAGTGGCTGGTGTTAGGACTCCAACCGAAAAAAGGGGTCTTGTCTAATCCAAGAAACTACAGGCCATTTTCTTTCCTGAACACGTTGTATAAGATCTTAACAGCTATTCTGAACAAAAGAATTATTATTCGGACAATTGGACCTGTGTGGGAAGAGATTTACGAAAAACGTGGCTCGAAAAAAGGTGTAGCAGGCTGTCGGGAGAAACTGTTAATCGACAGGAGCGTCTGCAAAGACGCTGCATTCTATAGTCATCTGGTAAAGACCTGGATCGATTACCGGAAAGCTTTTGATTCAACCTGACATAGACTATCATCTGTCTGTTGGAAAGATTAAAGGTTTATGCATATACAGGGTGTTTTTTTTTAACTTGAGACAACGAAATATCTCAAAAAATACGCATCCTACGGAAAAAATGTCTGGAATAAAAACTTTTTATTTTCGAGGGGGAAAAAAGATTTGCTAAAATTTACCCCACCCCCACCCCCACAGGAGGCAGGGGTGGGGGTAACTTTGTAATTTAAAATGGCAACCCCAATTTTTTATCACAGATTCAGATTCTCCTTTACGAAATACGTAAGTTTTATTCGGAAAATTTGTTTCGATTCGCGACAGATGGCGCTGAAATTGCGAAAAATGAAATTGTTGACACTACTTTTAGCTCTACCCAGGAATAACGACGCGGACGTAGTAGTTGCCTATTCCCTTCGGGGGGCTTAATTTCGGTGAGTCGCCTTGCCTCTCACCATCCATCGGGGTGCTTGATTTCGGTGAGTCCCCTTGCCTCTCACCACAGGGATGCTTGATTTCGATTAATTATTTTACAATAAGTGCTCAAAATGGTGTCCTCGCACTTCGATGCACTTGTTAAGCCGAGCTTTGAAAGATTCCACACAACTGCGAATTGTGTCTGGTGATATTTGTGCACAAGCAGACCTGATTCGCTCGATTATGTTATCACGAGTTGTGGGCACTTCTTGATACACGCGATTCTTTAGATAACCCCACAAATAGAAATCCGGCGCCGTAAGATCTGGCGATCTGGCAGGCCAATTTACTAGACCTCCTCTACCGATCCATCGTCCATTGAATTCGCGATTGAGTACTTCCCTCGCGATTGCCGCATAATGTGCTGGACAACCGTCATGTTGAAACCACATGTTGTGTCGCACTTCCAAGCTTAGGTCTTCCAGCAATATTGGAAGTTGATTTTCTAAAAAGTTACGATATTTTTCACCGTTCAAATTTCCATCAATAAAATACGTGGATTTTCTACACTCCAATAATGCATGTTGTGCCGATCAACGTTACCATGGTTTGTGAAAGACGACTCGTCTGTGAAGAGTACTAGAAAACAGAAATTCGGGTTTCCTTGTATCTGCTGAACCGCCCATTGACAAAATGTCACTCGGTTCTGAAAATCATTGCCATGAAGTTCTTGATGCAGTGAAATATGATACGGATGATAATTATTACGTTTTAATACCTTCCAAACACTGGATAGAGACATTCCGGAATCGCGGCTTAGTTGTCGAGTACTAACATGAGGGTCATGAGTGACTGCAGCTAAAATTGCAATTTCATTATCAACTCCAGTAACTGTTACTTGACGCTTCCTTTTTTTCGGTTGTACACTTCCGTCAGTGATGAAGTTTCGGACAACCCGCTAAAAAGAAGCGCGTGAAGGAACACTTTCTGGAAAGCGTTGAGCATAAAGCGTGAGAGCATCATTGATATTCCTGCCACTTTCTCCATAAATGAGAATCATTTCAATCTTCTGTTGCTGAGATAGAATTTCCATTGTAAAAGTAATGAAGTAAGGTAATGAGGAAATACAACGACACCCAAACCAACTCAAACGAACGTGACCAACAACAATAACCCAAACGAAAGCAACCAACACACCCAAATCAAATGAACACAATCAACCTTCCTAATGAATAAACGTTAAGCACGGACAGACGCGGTTATCGCTCGGCCGAAATGACGTCGAGGATTGTAGACAGTGGAGACTCGATGATATGTAATGTCTACATCCAAAATCGACTGTCGTGTACCAACTGCATTCGGGAATGGTTTTCGACAGTTTTATCACTTTTACTGTCCCGTTGTCAAAAGTTCAAGCACCCCGATGGATGGTGAGAGGCAAGGGGTTCACCGAAATTAAGCACCCCGAGGGGAATAGACAACTACTATGTCCGCGTCGTTATTCCTGGGTAGAGCTAAAAGTAGTGTCAACAATTTCATTTTTCGCAATTGCAGCGCCATCTATCGCGAATCGAAACAAATTTTCCGAATAAAACTTACGTATTTCGTAAAGGAGAATCTGAATCTGTGATAAAAAAATTGGGGTTGCCATTTTAAATTACAAAGTTACCCCCACCCCTGCCTCCTGTGGGGGTGGGGTAAATTTTAGCAAATATTTTTCCCCCTCGAAAATAAAAAGGTTTTATTCCAGACATTTTTTCCGTAGGATGCGTATTTTGTGAGATATTTCGTTGTCTTAAGTTAAAAAAAACACCCTGTATATAGTGAGATGCATAGAGAGACTGATGCCGCTTTGGAAAACCAGATTCACTTCTCATCTTAAAAACGCAGTGTGACAACTAATAGCGTCACCTTCCAGAGGGGCGTCTTTCAGGGGGACACCATGAGCTCTCTCCTCTTTTACTTCACATTTCTGCCACGAGGTAGCGAGCCTCATCATCGCGATCGCAAGGTCACTGATCATGATCCGATCATGGTCACTCATGTATTTTATATAGATGATCTATGCTTCTGGTAAAAGCAAACTTCAGATTGCTTTAAATATCGTCAAGAAGTACACGGAGATAGTTACGAAAGTCCTAGTCAGGGGGGAGAAAAAGGGGGAGAAGTATTGGGACCTTATAAGGGAGCTACCATGATTGTACCCATCATATCACAGAAAAAACTGGGGGTAACCAATGTTGCAGGTAATCATTATTTCTGGGTAAAGTGGGCTAGGGTACAGGGTAATGTCGCGCTGGGTAATTGATAAGTGGGTAAAATATACCCGACTTTACCCTGGAGGAGAGTAACGTGGGCGAAGTGTCCCTTGCTGACTTTATGTTTAAAAAAGCAACTATAAATAATGAATTCTCACATAGTTCCGCGTACAAGGCACTCCAAAAGGATGATACTTAACATTAATTAGCAAATTATTCGCCGCATTTTCGACTTACCACACTTTATTCGCCAAAATAAATTGAACAGCAGACACATGTTTTAAAAGTCGCCATGGTCCTCCGTTCGCTTTTCCAGTAGGTTGTGACTCTCGGGTGTAACTTCATACGTCAAATCAACGAGATACAAAAATTGATACAAATATTTTCCACAATCAACCAAATCCGACATTCTCATGAATTGTGTAAATTCCCTTGAATTTTGTAGAATTTTCGAGAACTCAGTGGAATTCTCCTGAATTCTGAAGAATTCTCTTGAATTCAGCAGAATTTTCTTAAAATCAGCGAAATTCTCTCTAAATCTGTAGAATTCTTTAGATTTCAGCAGAATTCTTCTGCATTCAGTGAAATTCTCCTGACTTCTGTATCATTCTTTTGAATTTAGTAGAATTATCTGTAATTACGTAAAATCCTTTTCAATTTAGTAAAATTCTCTTGGGTTTGACAGAATTCTCTTGAAATCAGCAAAATCGTCTTGAAATCAGTGTAATTCTGTTGAATTCAGTAGAATTTTCTTAAATTAGCGAAATTCTCTTGAAATCAGCAGCATTTTTTAAGTTCCGCAGAATTCTCTTTTCAAGAATATTCTGCTAAATTCGAAAGAAAACAGGATAATTTGACTAAATTCAAGAGAATTCTGCCAAACCTAGGAGACTTCTACTGAATTTAAGAGAATTTTACATATTTTAAGATTATTCTACTCAATTCAGGATGAATTCTACATTATTCAAGAGAATGCTGTTGATCTAAAGAGAATTCTGCCGAATGTTAAAGAATTCTGCCGAATTGAAGAGAAGTTTTCAGAATTCAGGAGAATTCCACTGAGTTCTCCAAAATTCTACAACATTCAAGGGAGATCACAGAATTCATGAGAATGTTGTCGAATTTGGTTGATTGTGGAAAATATTTTTTTCAATTTTTGTATCTCGTTGATTTGACGTGTGAAGTTACACCAGAGAGTCACAACCTACTGGAAAAGCGAACGGAGGACCATGGCGACTTATACATAAACCCTGTGTCTGCTGTCAAATTTATTTTGGCGAATAAAGTGTGGTAAGTCCAAAATTCGGCGATTAATTCGCTAATTAATGTTAAGTATCATCCTTTTAGAGTGCCTTGTACGCGGAAATATGTGAGAATTCATTATTTATAACCGCTTCTTGAAACATAAAGTCAGCAAGTGACACTTCGCCCACGTTACTCTCCTCCAGGGTAAAGTTGGGTATACTTTACCCACTTATCAATTATCCAGCGCGAAATTACCCTGTATCCTAGCCGACTTTACCCAGAAATAATGATTACCTGCAACATTGGTTACCCCCAGCTTTTTCTGTGATTTAGTCTCAGTCAAAATGATTCTCCTTATGTGCTCTCGGACGTGCAAGGCCATCGCTGGTTCATAACCTCGGAGCCATACCCGCGTGCCAAAAACATGCCAAGGCACTTGCGAGATTGATGCAGAGAGTTGTCATTATGGAGACGCTCCATGTCCTCAAGACACACGAGGATTCTGCCGGTCTGTCGATGTGATTTCGTCGTACCTTGTGGCCACCTATCTCGCGGTCGTGAGACGTAGCCATAGGTGTTATTTACCGCGGTTATACTGGGAGCCAGTTTCATTTTCATGGATGGTAGTTGCTCCCAGGGGGACCCCTTGGTGGTTGTCACTGTTAATTTTTTTAACTTTCCTACATATTTTCTCAGTAACGTTGGTGACAATTCTCAAATCATTTTTCTCAGCCTCTTTAACAACCCTCCAGTAATACTTTGGGATATTGTGTAGTAGGCACCGAAATTACAGGAAAAACTAGTCGAAATCCACATGCTTTTTATTTCGTTATGTCTAAATAAGGCAACAATTTATTTAGATCATAACGAAATAAAAAGCACGTGGATTTCGACTATTTTTTCCTGCAATTTCGGTGCCTACTACACAATATCCCAAAGTATTACTGGAGGTTTGTTAAAGAGGCTGAGAAAAATAGAAAGCCCAGAAAAAGTATGGAATATTTTATAATAAGAGGAGCTGAAGAAGGCACGCAATTTTTTAAAAGGTCATGTCATATATAAAATTTTATGTAAATTTCCTAAACTATTTTGTGAAGACGTTTATTTAAACACAAATTCAATCTGAAAAAATGATGCAAGTAAACACAAAAATTAGAAAGTGACTTTTCCAGTCTTCTATATAAAAAAAATGATTAATTTACCAGATTATTTAATAAACTAATTGTAAATTCAAATTAGGAAATTAAGTATGCTGAAGAACATTGAAGAAAAAGCTAGAAATAGTATTATTTCAGAAATTTAAATTCAATTTTCGAATTTGAATTTTTGACCTTATTGTAGCGGTTGTACGTGAAGGAGTTTCAAAATTCAATGTTTCGGATGAACGAAAGCGTGACAAAAAGCAAATGAATTGGTATAACATATCCAAAATACCTGTAGCTGCGTAGCTACTAGCTAGTGTACATAAAAAGAGGAACCCAGGTATGCAAAGATTACCTACCGACCCACCACAACGCGTGCCTTGAACAAAGAGTAACTTCAAACCCTGGGAGGAGCTAGCTGTGACAAATTGTTTGAAACCATTCATACGAGAGGTTGACCACTAGCAGTTTTTTTCACACCTGAATTTGAGAATTTAAGTAATGCACAATAATTTAAAAGAATTTAAGTGAATTCAAAGAAATCAAATAATTCAAAGAATTAAAAGAATTCAAAAATTCAAAAGATCTTAAGTGAATTCAAGTAAATTTTCAAGGTCAATAATTCAACTGCATTTCGACGCCTCCATTCAATATGAGTCTATGTGCAAACAGCGCTCTATACGAGACTATTCCCTATGCTTATACACAGCGCATAGTCTCATACACGGCGCTGTCAGCACATAGACTCATATTGAATGGAGGCGTCGATTTGGAATTTCTTATATGTTTTTAATGTCGCTTTCGTTTGCAATAATGTCAGTGTTTATTCGGTTCATGAGTTAAATCGGTTGAATTATATATAAAGGGCAGTATGTCAAAAGGGTATATGTGCATTTTTAACGATTTTTCAGATGAGTCAAAAATCTAATTTTCAATATAATTACAAAGAAAACTCTCTACTGATATGCTCTAATTGTGAATTAAGGCGCAAAAAACTTAAAAATCTTATTAATGTACATGCATGTTCACGTGGAATTCTAGTTGAAGTGTTAAAAAATATCACCTGAATGTCACGTGTATTTCTGCACTGAGGAAAAAAAATGTTGGATCCAAAGAAATGCATTTCTTTGATTGCATTTATTTGAGCCAAAAAAACCGTTTACTTAATTGTACTGAATATTGTTTAAAAGCAACAAACTCGTTCATTAATTCAAAGAAATCATTTCTTTGGGCGCCATTTCTTTGAAATAAAGAAATATTTCTTGACCTCAGAATTTGAGATAATTAACTCAGGGAATTGATATCTTTGAAACTAAGTACCTAGTTTCCTTGAATCTCGCTTTTGCATCCAAAGAAATATTTTTTTAATTCAATGATTTTGAGCCTTTGAATTGAAAAACATTTTATTTTAAATAAATAATTCATTGATGCGTGAAACAAATATTTTGGTTTCTTTTATATAAGGGGATTGATACTGTTTTTCTAATGGAACGTGTCGTTAGTCAAATAAAGTAATTTGTTCACTTAGGTAATAATGTATTCACTTGGAAGATGTGTTTCTTTTAATAAATAGAGTGAAGCGATTTGTGCCCAATAAACATTTCCTTCAAGTGAAGAAATATATTTTTGAAATAACTTCATACACCATTTGTTCAGAAAAATATTTTGGTAAAATTCTTTTTTTGTACCGAGTAGTTCAGAACATATGCCGCCAGGTGCGCAGAGTTTATTGTTTATTGTAAATTGTTCTTTGAATCAATTAATATTTTATCAACTCTGTTACGTCTTTTTTGAAAACAATATGCCGCATCTTAGAAACAAATAAATCTTTATTTCCGTTGAAAAAAATTTCTTTGTTGCAAAGAAATGTTTATTTTACCAAAAAATATCCCTATTTGAATCAAAGAATCATATATTTGGTTTTAAAAAAACTTAGACTCAGTCTGAATTACATTAATTTGTATGTGATAATTACCTTCTTGAACTTACACCATACTTCTTTACATTACGGAACTCATCCATCATATAAAATACTTATTTATTATAGCCAATAACAAATCTATTTCGCTCAACGAATATTTTACAGTGTCAAGTAAGTATTCCTTAGATCCTAACAAAACATTTCTTTAATCTGAAGAAATATTTCTTCAGCCATATTCTGCTCTACCATTTCTTTGAATCAAATAAATTTCCTTTGATTCAAATACGTTTTTTTTTCAGTGTGCTCTTTTTGAAAATAAGAGATAGACTTTGTGAAAGAGAAATATCTCCATTCAGTAAATTTATCGTTTAATATTCATTGCTATAAAATATGTATACTTTTAAAAAGATAAGCAACCAATTACAAGATAGAAACACGTTCACAAAATTTACAACGATTGAGTCATCTCCGGAGAGCTAATATGGAACAGTATAGTTAATTTATTTCTCTAACTGGTATATATTTAAAAAAGATCTAAAATTGGCGCTCATTGTGCTTCTTTCAGCGAATTTTATTTATCGAATTCTAGAAGGACCTTTTGAGTTTTAAAATGTATATCTATGCTGCGAGAGTTATTCTGAGACCGGCGCCGGACAATCTTTTCAAAAGGATCATGCAAACTAGCTTGAGTAGTATAGGAGTCCTAACGAGTATTCAGAAGTCAAAACGAGTAATTAACTATGCGAGTGGTATCCGTTTAGGAGCCGTTTCTGACACGACGAGGCCATTTTTCATTTTCGCGGCTTGTTCTCCTCAGGTATGCTGTTTTCAACGCGGCGAAATTAAAAAAGGGAGGAGTTGCGGTTTGATGACTAGATACGGCAGTAGCGTAGATAGCAAAATAATTGGAAGGATCATGGACTTCTTCAAAATTTTCAGTTATATATTGACACAACATTTTTATTTTTGTTTTTTCTTGGCCATATCGCTCTAGTTTTATTATATTGGTGAAAAAAGACTTTTCTAATTTTTTCAGACTTTTCAACATTTTTGAAGAGAGAAATCATTCTTTTGGAATCTTTTGAAATTTTTAAATCAATTTCATGTAAAAATGGAGATTTTCGTAATTTTCAATTTAAAAAATATAAATGTTAATTATAGAAATATATTCTTTCAAAGAAAAATTCTCGCTAATAAAAAAGCACGAAACTGTCATTTTGAAACTGTCTGAAAAAAAGTTATTTGGCGATGGTAGTTCTAATAGAATGCATAAGATTTCGTGAAAACGCGCAGAGAGATAAATCCATAATTGCATCCTAAAGATTTTTTGTAAGGATTTTCAAAATTCTGGGACTTTATTGATAGAATCAGGAAATAGTACATTGCGTGACTAGTGTGAACAGACGGCTTTTTTTAAACGAGCGCAATGTTTTTGTAACGAGTCATAGGTGAGGGCGCCGTAGGCGCCCAAACCGTACAGAGGGTCCAGAGACAGTGTGGAAACCTAGCCGGATGCCGCCATTTTTGGAAGGGATGCCACCATTTCAAGTTGTGGTTATCTATAGTGTAGTATATATATATACAAATCCTATGAAAAAAATATCCATGATAAAAACTTTTTATTTTCGAGGGTGAAAAGCGACTTCGAAAATTGTTACTTCGGATTTGCGAGTTTGAGATTTGTAGGTTTATGGGCTTGGGGGTTTTAAGTTTGTGGATTTGAGGTTTGTGCGTTTGAGGTTTTTGGGTTTGAGGTTTGTGGGTTTACGGGTTTGGGGGTTTGAGGTTCGTGGGTTTGAGGTTCGTGAGCTTGAGTTTTGTGTGTAAAGATATTGCCGATTTCATGGTTTTAAAAGTTTTGAAATTTCGTGGTTCCGCTACCTTGGCAAGTTCATATTTTTTTAGGTTAGTTTTTTGCAAAAAACTAAAAAAAGTAGCAGTGCTACATGAAATTATACTCCGTTAGAAGTATTTTAAAATTTTTTTTATCAGATTCGGCCAAAAATTGAGCAGTCAGCAGAATTTTGAACAAAATTTTGTAAAAAAAACTCACTGCGCCGCGCCGGACACCGCACCGGTCAAAACGCGTACTTTTTCGTTTGTCTATGGACGCATGAAAACACGTAATTTTTATGATTGCATCCTGAAAAGAAACTGTTATATTATTATACCATTAAAATTTGATATAATAGCAATAGAAGTGATCGAGGAAGAAAGATGAACCTATTACTAATTACTAAATTTTCTTAAGAAGTGATTTTATAAAACATAACTCAATCTTTATTTGAACAAATTAATTGTTATGGAGGATTTAGAAAATGAAGTTTTCCAAAAAATTGATTTTAATATTGATTTTTGTGCAAGATACATTGATGATTCAGTACTTTAGTGTGAACTGTGTAATTTACAAAATTAATTGTAAAGATTGCAATGCAGTTTATATAGGGCAGACACAAAGCATAAAGTTACACATGGTCATGACTTCAATTGGAATGATATTAAAATTCTTTATCATGAAAAAAATCAGAAAAAGAGAGAATTCATGGAGATGTTATTTATAAAGAGAGAAGGTAGCAAGGCTATCAATTTAAAAAGGGACCTCTCAAGATATCACAAAATATGGGATAGAGTAATTAATTGTTTAAAGTAATTTTCTTTGACTAGATAATAGAAAGAATTCTTTTTTATTAAAACTATCAATTTCTCAATAAATATATTCGATTTCATTAAACCAGGGGGGTGACACGATTTTCGCTTTTGCATTAGAGGCGCGTGTCAGTTTTGTGAAGAGCGGCCAGTCGTGAAGCATTGGCGCCACCTCTGCGACGCCCGGTCTGCCCGTTGTCTGTTATGATTTTGCATATAAAAACTCGTGAAATGTCATAACTTTATCGTCTATTTGCCGTATTTTATTTACTTACGGCTACATGTGTTATAAAAATGGGGGACATCGATGTATAGCACCGAACTGTCTATCAGGGCACGACTCAACCCGCTCAAACGGAGTAAAAGAGTACTTTTTTACGTTCTAAAAAATGAGGTTGACCGTTGGCAACAAGCAATTAAGCATGAAAAAAAGGATTTTATTGTTAAACCTGGAAATGTAGTTTGTGTAGATCACTTTTTAAAGGATCAAATAATTTGGAAAAAGAAAGTTTTAGCTCCGGATGGAACGGTTATGGCGGTAAGTATGAGAATTTGTTTACACCGATGTTTTTTTTAACCTAAAATAATTGAATGGCTCTGACGGTTTCATGACTACATTGATTTTTAAATTTTGATATATTTTTCTTCTTGTCAAACTTTTAGATTATTGTAATAGTGTGTAACATTATATTTTTATTAGTTTTTGAAATTTTAAAAATATTTTAAACCCCTTACTATCTTTAAGAAAATTGTAAAAGTAACATTATTGACAGTTTTGAATTATCGCTGAGTTTCGACATTTATGTACGATTACATTAATTTATTAATAAATTCAAGTATTAAAGTAAATTACAATTGTAAAATAATGATCTTCTTGCAGTCAGAATAGCACAAGAAACCTAAATTTAAAAAAAGGATAATTTTATGAAAAAGTAAGTCGCGACATTTTGTAAAACGTAGCTTTGCTCAATTGTATATAATAAATTATGATGTTCTGTCTGCATATAATTGCTATACTTTTATCGTAGTATATTCGTAAATAATTTAAATAATTGTATTTATTTAAATAAATTAACCTGGCATTTATTACTCCTATATACCATCCTACTGTCGTTTCTCCACATTTAATTTATATCTCCATCTTCTCATTCCATTTTTAAATAAATAAATGATTAAATGTACATTAAAGTTGATAACTTTATTACTGATGATCTTTTCGGCCATTTCACGATCAATACAATATACTGAATATTAAAAATTATGATTTTTAAATTTGGTTGTATATTTTTATTATAATGTAATAATAGATTAGGATCATTCGAGTCATTAAATAATAGAAAAAATATTTTTTATATTATTATTTCAGAACATTTAGTTTATTTGTTTTAAACTTTAAAGACGTAAATTTTATATTTTACCATTCCACTCTACTTGAAAATTAAAAACCGACATTTCCAGTGTATGTAAGGTCTATTTTTTAATCCTAGGTATTTTTGTAATTCTAGAAACAGTTAATCCTTGATTAATTCAAGCTAAAAGTTTTTAAATTATTCACAAACGTCCAAAATATTATAAAAACTGCGAAAAATACTAAATCTCCCATGATTCTAATCAGCTTTCAATCAAATGTAGGGCGCCGCGCTGGTGGCGCCAGTGTTTCATTTTCTGCCGTCCTTCACAAAACTGACACAGCGCATTTGTATGGCGAGTCACCCCCCTGATTAAACTGAATTAATTTTTAATTAATACTGATTGAAATATTTTCTTTACAAGTTTATTAATTTTTTTCATACCTTTACTTATTCCCTATAAATAATCCCTGATGAGGTATAAATTGGCCTCGAAACACGTTGGTCCCCTCGTAGTATAAAAAGGACGGAGAAAGGAAAAAGTGAGAGGTTGGTTTTTGGTTGATATTTTCCCTTTTTCTCTCTCTTTTTTCATTAGGTTATTCTTGATTACAATGAGCGGAAAAGTGAGGTTGTTTTGGAAGTTTATTTTTTAATTATGAATCTTTTTCTTGCCTAATTTGCAAAAATTATTCATGATAAAATGGATTTCTTTTCAATCTTATTTAAAATTTTTTTAAATAGAGACACTAAACTCATGATTCTTTCCAATCTGCAGGGTTTGCTTATGAATAATTTAAGATTTCTTTAAATTGGGTTTACATAATTTTACCTCAATTTTCTTGAAAGAAGTCTTTCTTTTTATTTAAATTTTTGTAAAAAAAAACGTATTGAATTTCAGCAATTTTTACATTCTCATTCTAATGAGAAGGTATTGGTTTTATGTAAAATTTGACATAGTCGGTTTTCATCAAATCTCCACGTTTTGAGACCTCCTGAGTCAGAAAAAACTATTTTTACCAAGGTGTCTGTCTGTAGTCTGTCTGTAGTCTGTCTGTAGTCTGTCTGTAGTCTGTCTGTCTGTGTAGCCACGATAACTTTCGAAAAAATGATCAGATTTGATTAAGCTTTGGCACTCTTTTTTATGGCCTAAAAAGAAAGAACGAGTTCGTTAACCAGCTATTTTGGATAAAAATTCAAAAAGTGAGCACATTTTGAAAATTTTTGAGACCACTTTTTTTGAAGATTTGAAAATTCTATGTACGGTTATTAGTAGTACGTAAAATGGCGAACAAAATATCCGAATGACTTTTCGTGATAAAAAAAAAAATTACTGGAGTTATACCATTTTCAAAATTCCAAAAAACAAACGAAAATGAACATTTTAAGCCGAAAAACGCACGATATGGAAAAACGTCACGAGGAGAAAAACGATGCTTTTTAAACACCCCATAATATTTTCATAACAACTTTTTGAATTTTTCGAAAAATAAAAAATACAAATTTTGATCGCACAAAAAATAATGAAGAAACAAAAATATCATTTTGCTGTCAAACTATGCAAGATACGAGAAATGACCATTCCACAAAAAATGAGGAAAGGAGTAATGTGAGGTAGGGGGTATAGATTTTTAGATTGATCTAGAATTCTCGTGTTATTTAATATTTATTTAAATTACACGTTCTTTCCGCAACACTGCTCCGACCCAGGTTGCTGATCAATCTCTCTAGCGATCACCCCAAGTGAATAGCCTCACAAAATTGTTATATGTGGTTCCCCACTTGGGCCCATTAGTATCCAAGGTCTTTGTTTCAGGCGTCATTCACTCTATTGTCACTCTGTTTACAAACTATTTGTCGCCACACTTTTCTGTCCTGGCATACTACTCTAGCTTCCTTCACGTCCATGCATTTTTTCATGCAAGCTCTCGTGTTTCTATGTCTTCTTATGTCTCTTCGGATTAATGTCTCATTCACAGATTCTAAGCATTCTTTCGGCGGTCTACCTCTGGGCATTCTGCCATTTACTTTACCTTTATACACTTGTTTGGTCAGTCGTTCATCTTTCATTCTTTCAACATGTCCGAACCATCTTAACTGATTTCTTTCCCATATGTCAACTAGTGTCTCTCCTGTACCACATTCTTGGAGGATTATCTCGTTTCGGACTTTGTCCATCAGTGTTTTCCTGCATATTGTGCGCGGAGGCTTCATGCCAATCGCGTTATTTTACTCTTGTCCTTTTCTTGACAGGTCCATGTCTCGCTACCGTATAGTACAGTCGGTACAAATATAGAATTATGTATGGCCATTTTAGCCTTTTTACATTCTCATTCTAATGAGAAGGTATTGGTTTTATGTAAAATTTGACATAGTCGGTTTTCATCAAATCTCCACGTTTTGAGACCTCCTGAGTCAGAAAAAACGATTTTTACCAAGGTGTCTGTCTGTCTGTAGTCTGTCTGTCTGTCTGTAGCCACGATAACTTTCGAAAAAATGATCAGATTTGATTAAGCTTTGGCACACTTTTTTATGGCCTAAAAAGAAAGAACGAGTTCGTTAACCAGCTATTTTGGATAAAAATTCAAAAAGTGAGCACATTTTGAAAATGTTTGAGACCACTTTTTTTGAAGATTTGAAAATTCTATGTACGGTTATTAGTAGTACGTAAAATGGGGAACAAAATATCCCAATGACTTTTCGTGATAAAAAAAAATTACTGGAGTTATACCATTTTCAAAATTTAAAAAAACAAACGAAAATGAACATTTTAAGCCGAAAAACGCACGATATGGAAAAACGCCACGAGGAGAAAAACGATGCTTTTTGAACACCCCATAATATTTTCATAACAACTTTTTGAATTTTTCGAAAAATAAATAATCCAAATTTTGATCGCACAAAAAATAATGAAGAAACAAAAATATCATTTTGCTGTCAAACTATGCAAGATACGAGAAATGACCATTTCACAAAAATTGTGCACCTAAAAAAGATCTACAAATGTGTTATCATTCACTTTTTGATATGACGCGTAGTTTTTGTTTTATTCGTAAAAAACAGCAGTGAAAATAGAAAAATCAAATTTTTAGACGAATAACACGAGCTACGAAAAAAATGATGAAAACAAAATTTGTTCATCCAACGAAGAGGTACAAATTTGTTGTGAATCATGTTTCGATAGGATGCGTAGTTTTTGTTTTATTCGTGAAAATAACATTGACAGTAAAAAAAATCAAATTTTTGAAAAACAATGCAAGGTAGGAAAACAGATAAATGAACAAAAATTGTGCATTCAAAAAAGATTTACAACCCTGTAATCAATTTTTGTTGTAAGAATATATTCAAAATGAAAAAAAATTAACTTTTTTGAAAAACGGCACACGCTAAAATAAAATGTTAATTAATAGAATTTGTCGCCTAAATTATATCATTACTTTTCATTTGAAATCAAATACAAATTTAGTAATTTGTATATGAAGAACATATAACACGAAGCACAAAGTGCGCGCTCAGTGTATTTACCAAATCGCACGCCGTAAGTGCGGTCAAACTTTTTTGTTTCTATCATACGGTGCACAGAACCGAGCGTGGAACGCAAGGTTCAAATGATTTTCAAATCAAATATCGAGCGCGAAGCGCGAGTGTCTGGATGAGAATGCGTTCCTTAAGGTCGATAGAAACTTGAGTAAATAAAGTTCCTTTTCAGTCTAAAATAAAAACAAATTTAACAATCACTTAATATGTAGAGGTTTTGATAATTTTATAATATTTGCAAACAAACTTTTTCTTTTCATCGCAGTCGAACACGAAGTTCAAAAATCTAGAGGAGCCGAGCTTAAAGCGCGATGTAAATACGCCCGAGCGCGTAGCGCGAGGTGAATACATAATCGAGCGCGAAGCGCGAGATCCAACAGTCGCGCGCCCTAGGCACGCTCAAAGTTGCGAGCCTCGCGCGAAGCGCGCGATGAGAATGTGCCCGCGACGCGGGCAGATTTTTTACATATATATTTAAATATTTTGGATTGTTTTCTTTTCCTATTTGGAAAATTTAATAATCTAAATAGATTGGTATCAGAATCACCCACAAATAATTAATAGTCAATCTTTTTAGGAGATTTTAGGAGTGGAATTATGCATTTATCTTTCTGGGTTCTCACGAAATTTACCTTTTTTTAACCTGTACCCGTTGTGTGACCTGTATAACTGTTATGACTCTACAAAGAAAAAAGAAAAAAAATTGTTGGCGAATTACCCTAATGCGTTTAGACAATTATAAAAAAAAAGCCCAAACAGAAATAACATTGTTTTACACGAGTGCAAGGAAACGTTCTTAATATTATTGAATTCTGAAAAAAATAGTAAATATGTGGGCTTCCGCCTGAAAACGGCCCTTATAGCCGATTCTGCATAGTTTAGGTCGTTTAGGAGATATTCACGTTTTTCTAAGTTGAGGTCAAAATTATTATTTTCGGATTTGAGAGGGGGATGATACTGGGACCTTTAGTGAATCTATTGGGACTATACTTATATCTAAAAAGTAACCAGAAGCCGGTATGGTATATTGCATGTTTGAAGGACAAGTATAAAACGTGTGCTTGTGGCACTCGACAAACTTAGAAGCGTTTTTCTCGAAAAACGGTTTTTGAAAGTTCTAACTTCAAAAATGTCCCAGTGTCTCGTGTTTTAGCTTAGAGGGTTAGTTTTGGGCTAAAAATGCCTGAAATTTATCCTGCTATATGCGCCTATAAGTGTATGGCTGGAGTTCCAGACGTCTGAGTGTGACGGTTCCACACTACTTTTTACGAATTTTCAATTTTTCATATTTTTTGCATAACAATGTAGGATAAGGTTTATAAAAAACATTGGCACTTTCGGTTTTTTGAATTTCGCCAAAAAAATGGGAGAAAAAAAACAAATTTGTACAAAAACGTAAATTTTCTCCCAAACAGAAGTAATTTTTCTGGTTTTTTAATTTGAATTTCGACACACATTATTCACGAGGTATAAAAACTGTTAAAAATCAATGTTCCATCACCAAAAAAGTGTCAAAGCCAAACAAACGTGCTCCGGAAGTGGTATACAACCACTTTTACGGTCAATGTGAGGCTGGAATTTAAAATTTGTACCAATTTTAAACTAGATATTATTAAAATGGTATAAATCCACATATACGATCAATTTGAAGCTTGAATTTAAAATTTGTGCCAATTTTAAACTCTATATGATTAAAGGTATCACCTTCAGTAAATAAAAAGAAAAAAATTCAAAATCCATAAGCGGGCGGGGGTCAAATCGGGCCAAAGGTGCCCCGGAAATGGTATCCATGCACTTATACGGTCAATTTGAAGCTTGAATTTAAAATTTGTGCCAATTTTAAACTCGATATTATTAAAGGTATCACCTTCAGTAAATAAAATGAAAAAATAAAATTTTTAATCCATGGAGCGGAAGGGGGTCCAATCGGACCAATTGTGCACCGGAAATGTTATAAATCCACATATACTATCAATTTGAAGCTTGAATTAAAAATTTGTGCAAATTTTAAACTCTATATGATTAAAGGTATTACCTTCAGTAAATAAAAACAAAAAACAAAATAAAAATCCATGAGCGGACGGGGGTCAAATCGGGCCAAAGGTGCCCCGGAAATGGTATCCATGCACTTATACGGTCAATTTGAAGCCGGACTTTCAAAGTGCCAATTTTAAACTAGATATTATTAAAGGTATCACCTTCAGTAAATAAAATCAAACAAAAAATTTAAAATTCATGGAGCGGACGGGGTCAAATCGGACCAAAGGTGTCCCGGAAATGGTATCATTCCACGTATACGGTCAATTTGAAGCTGAACTTTCAAAGTGCCAATTTCAAACTAGATATTATTAAAGGTATTACCTTCAGTAAATAAAATCAAACAAAAAATTCAAAATTCATGGAGCGGACTGGGTCAAGTCGGACCAAAGGTGTCCCGGAAATGGTATCAATGCACTTATACGGTCAATTTGAAGCTTGAATTTAAAATTTGTGCGATTTTTAAACTCGATACTATTAAAGGTATGACCTTCAGTAAATAAAAACAAAGAAAAATTCAAAATCCATGAGCGGACGGGAGTTAAATCGGGCCGAAGGTGCCCTGAAAATGGTATCAATGCACTTATACGCTCAATTTGAAGCTGGAATTTGAAATCTGTGCCAATTTTAAACTCCATATTATTAAAGGTATCACCTTCAGTAAATAAAATTTAAAAAACATGTAAAGTGCATGGAGCGGACGGGGGTCAAATCGGACCAAATGTGCCCCAGAAATGGTATCAATCCACTTATAAGCTCAATTTGAAGCTGGAATTTGAAACTTGTGCCAATTTTAAATTCGATATTATTTAAGGTATCACTTTCAGTACTTTTCTGAAGGTTAATTTTGTGACCATTATCAACTAAAAATGGATTGTCTTTTTTAAGTGAAGAATCTTCGGACCTGTTTCGTTACGAATACTAGGGGTTGATATTTAGGATTTTTGAATATTACTATGGGGTGAAAAGCAAACTTTGGAATTTTCTGAAGGTCAATTTTGTGTCCATTATCTGCTAAAAAATTATGGTCACTTTTAATTGGATAATCTTTTGGGCCTGTTTCGTTAAGAGTACTAAGGTTAGATGTTTGTTAATTTTAAATATTATTATGGGATTGGAAGCTTATTTTTGACTTTTCTGAAGGTTAATTTTGGGACCATTATCTGCCAAAAAATTGATTGTCTGTTTTACGTGCAGAATCCTGAACCTGTTTTGTAATGAATACTAGGAGCGGATTTTTAGGATTTTTCCATATTAATATTTGATTGCAAGCATACTTTGGACTTTTTTGAAGGTCATTTTGGTGAATATTATCAACTAAAAGATTTATTGTCTGTTTTACGTAAAGAATCTCTGGACCTGTTTCGTTATGAATGCTTGGGGTGGATTTTTGGGATTTTAGAAAATTATTATTTGGTTGCAAGCATACTTTGAATTTTTCTGAAGGTCAATTTATGACCGTTATTAGCTATAGACAATTTATTGTCTGTTTTACGTGGAGAATCTTTGGATCTGTTTGTTTAAGAATACTAAGGGTCGCTTTTTGGGATCTTTTAATATTACTATTTGCTTGCAAGCATACCTCGGACTTTTCTGAATACAAACGTACGCGAAAAGAAGTACAAGTACAAACGACGTACAAACGTATGCAAAAAGAAAATTGGAAAAATTCAAATTTTGGGGGGCTGGCACGAAATTTTGATTTGTCTCTATCTGGACAACCAAGAGGGTAGAAACAAAAATATGAAATGTACAAACAGTAAACACCACCAACAAACGCATCCAAACACAAACTTGCAAAAATTCAATTTCGGGGGGCGGGGGGGGGCTGGCACGAAATTTTGATTTGTCTCTATCTGGGAAACCAAAAGGGTACACACGAAAATATGGAATTTACAAACAGTACAAACGACGTACAAACGTATGCAAAGAGAAAATTGAAAAAATTCAAATTTCGGGGGGGCTGGCACGAAATTTTAATTTGTCTCTATCTGGGCAACCTAGAGGGTACAAATGATAATGTTGGATATACAAACAGTAAAAACGACGTACAAACGTATGCAAAAAGAAAATTTCAGACATTTTAATTTCGGCGGGATGCGTGAAGTTAGCCCCCCGAAATCAATTTTGTCCCTTATTTGGTAACCAAGAGGGTACAAACGAAAATGTTGAATGTAAAAATGGTACAAACGACGTACAAACGTATGTAAAAATAAAATTCAAAAAATGTGAACTTCGGGGGGCCAACTTCACGGAGGTCCGGAAATGGTATCGTTGCACTTATCCGGTCAATTCTAAGATGGAATTTAAAATTTGCGCCGTTTATCCAAACATTTAATTTTTTATTACGAATCTTTTTTTTTACGATTAAAAGAAAAACTACGCGTTGTACAAAAAATCATTAATAACAGACATTTATCCCTTTTTTTTGGCAAACAACTTTTGCCCATCAATTTTTCTTTCTCACAGCTTTCTCACACTAGAATTTCTCACACTTCTCACAGTTTTCATTTTTAATGTTATTTTTCATGATTAAAACAAAAAATACGCGAACTGCCAAAAAATGAGTGACAATAAATTGGTAGCTCTGTTTTGGGTGAACCACTTTTATTGATTGATTTCCTTCGTAGCGTGTGCCGTTTGTCCAAAAATGCAATTTTTTTATGCTCAGTATCCTTTTTTACGAATAAAACAATTAATGCGCATCGTATCAAAAAGTGACAAATAAAAAATTTGTAGATCTTTTTTGGGAGCAGAATTTTTGTCTTTACCTCTTCTTTCTTATCTTGTATAGTTTGGTCGCAAAATGGAATTTTTGATTTTTAATTATTTTTTGTGCGATCAAAATTTTTGTTTTTTCAAGAAAATTCAAAAAGTTTTCAAGAAATCTGTATTATCATTAGAGAATAACAGAAATTTCTAACGTCTTTTTCAGACAAGATGGAGCTAAAAAATTAATTAAAATGATTCAAGACTTTGTTATAATAATCTTTTAGGGCTTTCAGAAATCACCGTTTTTTTCTCACTGACTTTCTTCACATCATTCCCACAGATACCATCACTTCTTAAAGCTGAAACACTGCAATAGCCATCCACAGCCATGGCAAAGAATTCTGCAAAACGTACATATCATATCGCTCACAGCCCTATTGTACATCAACAGATAATGTCACTGGAAAAAAAACGCATAGCTGAGAACATAACACAAATGGACAAATTGTAAGTTTTAATGGATGATTGTCACGGCGAACGGAAATGAGAATGACGAGAATTAACGTTTCCAGATATATTTGTAAAATTTCAACTTTCATGGATTTCTTCGTGCTACCTGTGAGGCATAAAATGTAAAATGAGTAGTCAAGAATAAACTGAGTATTTCAAATTATTTACAGAAATCTTAATACCTACCTTGTAGTGTCAAAGTTTCTGAAACGCTATTCTAAATTGGAAGCGTCGTAACGCAAAATGAACCGAATAATAATACCGAGTTTACAATTGACACAAATTTTAAATTCCAGCTTCAAATTGATCGTATAAGTGCATTGATACCATTTCCTTGGCACCTTTGGTCCGATTTGACCCCCATTCACTACATGGATTAAAAAGTTTTGTTTTTATTTACTGAAGGTGATACCTTTTATAACATCTAGTTTAAAAGTGGCAGCAATTTTAAATTCAAGCTTCAAACTGACCGTATAAGTAGATTGATACCATTTACGGGGCACCTTCGGTCCGATTTGACCCCCGTCGCTCCATTGATTTTTAATTTTTTTTCAATTTTATTTACTGAGGGTGATACCTTTAATAATATCGAGTTTAAAATTGGCACAAATTTTAAATTCCACCTTCAAATTGACCATATATGTGGATCGATATCATTTCCGGGGCACCTTTGGTCCGATTTGACCCCCGTCCGCTCCATGGATTTCAATTTTTTTTTTGATTTTATTTACTGAAGGTGATACTTTTAATAATATCTAGTTTAAAATTGGCACAAATTTTAAATTCCAGCTTCAAATTGACCGTATAAAACCAGAAAAATTATTTCTGTTTGGGAGAATATTTACGTTTTTGTAAAAATTTGTTTGTTTGCTCCCATTTTTTTAGGCGGGATTCGAAAAACCGAAAGTGCCATTTTTCTTATAAACAATATCCTACATTATTATGCAAAAAAAATGAAAAATTGAAAATTCATAAAAATTAGTGTGAAACCGTCACACTCAGACGTCTCAGTCTGATCAGTTTGTACTTTTGGAAATACACATTGTCTCGAGATTGGAATAGCCTTCAATCTGAATGCCTTTGAAATTGATATTTTACAGCTTATGCGAACTTAAAGTTTTTATTGTTTGGTATTCTGATGCCGTCTAATTTTCATGTATTCAAATTCCATTTTGGATTATGCGTTGTTGAAATTTTTCAGTACATTTTAATAAAACCCCTTGAAAAGTAAAGCTTTATTTGCTGAATCTCTTTCATTTTTCATAACAAAGAAGATCTAAGTGTTCAAGATCGTGTGATATCCGGACATATTTGGAAACGCTTAAAATAAGTGGGAAAAATTTAGATTATTGGGAATATCTTCCTTTTAGAGCACATTCAACGCCTAAAGTAGTCACAACAGAAATTAAAGTATATGAAATTATCTTCAAATTTAAAAACAGAACGTTCGATCTGCAATAGTTTACGAAAAATGACCTTCAGAAGTCAGTTTTTAGTTTAAAAAAATATTTTTATTCTGATCGTTTTTGAAATATCTCCTTTCTTATGCATTTTAGTTGAAAGTTGTCTCTATGTGGATTAACGTAGACCTAATTTCTTACTAATCTAAAAAAATGCTATCTTCTAGCCCTAATATGTTGAAAGTTTATGGCTACCCAAACAAAAAGACTTTTTGTGGAACATTTAGCTTTTTTACAATAGCTTGTTTTTCTTGCATCATACGCGAAAATCTAGTATATAATTATTCTTTAAATAACACAAAGAAAGAAAAACACGATATTTAGAACAAAAGCTGAATGTTCCACAAAATTTTTTTTGAACTTATTAGAGCTAGAAAATCGTATTCTTTAGATTTGTTGGGAAATAAAATATAGATTATTTTCACCTCACATGTATCTAAAATGAAATATTTCATAAAAAATCATCAAGAAAATATTTTTTAAACTAATAAGTGACTTCTGAAAGTCATATATCGTGAACTATTAGTGATAAAACAATCACCATCACTAAAATCATCCTGAATCACACTAAAATCATAGGTAAATACTCCTTAGTCATCGTGAAATCGTTCAAATTCACTTTAAAACAAAATTGAATTCTCCCTGTGATAAGTTATAATCGCTCTGCAATTGATTCCATTACGCTACAATTAAGAATGTAGCGATAAAAATTCTACGGTAAACATCCACTCTTGGTCCCACTACATTGGATACATTTTTTCCAACATATGTGTGAAAATTGCAACATTCCGTGTCCGTAAAGTGTGCGCAAAATGCCAGATTCCTTTACTGTAATATGAGCCAGCGAAAATATGGCATTCTCGCACGCTAATACCACTGTAGAGGAATCTTGAACTTTGAGCACACCCTACAGAGACGAAATGCCGCCATTTTCCTGCACTTTTTGCAAAAAATATTGTTTGAGGCACGAGCGAAAACTATTACAGTCAACTTTTTGCACTTTTTGCACATTCAGCCACAAAAATTGGCTTGAGAGAGTTGTACTATATAATTAAGTGTTAATTTCAATTTTAAACATTGAATATTTTTTTCGAATATTTGGTGAAAATAACCCAGTGATGTTCAGATTTTCATTCTGAGGGGACAAAAATCGGGCTTTTTAAGAGAGTGAAGGTGAGCGATAATAGTTTGAAAATAACCGCAGTAGTGATAAGAAGGAAAGAGTGAAAATAAGTTTTAAGTGCGCAGGAACGATAATTATTCACTCATAATGAAGGGAATATATCCCATACATGCATCTACTTTGCATAAATGAGATCTAAATTTAACGGTCGAAATGCAATGCAACTAAAATATTAACAAAGCAAATTAGCCTAAATAATTGCACTTGTTGCGACTATTTATTTATTCCTGGTGGCTAAATGTTAACGGCTAGTGAAAAAGGAATGAGGATATATGATGAAAGGGATCCAAGAGTTGAGGGATCGTTGATGCTATTCATAATCAAGGGGGCTGACAAATCTAATAGATTCCCAGCCAGACGAAGGGAAAAGAAAATAAAAAGCGGAGACGGGACCAAAAGTTGGAATTGTGGCTCTATTGAAGACTGAAGAAGCGGATGTCACGCACCGGGGAACCACCGTTTAAGGATGATATCCCTTGCTTCGGAAGAGAGGCATGAATAAAGTTGAGCGTGTCCCCTGCACACCAGTCGAGCTTGGCATTGTCCCGAGAAGGAATGCAGAGGTTTGGCACTGTCATTCTCAATGAGCGCAAAACGTGAACATCACCTCGCTGTATATGCTTACTATTACTATTACTATTACTATATACGCATACAATGTGTATGTTCATGCTGTAACAATACATGCGCGACAGACATTGCTAACAATGAACGTGCACCCTGCAGAGCAGAGCGGCGCCGCGCCGAGATAGGCGGAACGAAACGTTCCTCCGACTCAAAGAAACATTTACCTAACCCATTACGAATTAACACCTACAAGTATGCCATACCGGTCGGCTTCGAGTCTTCCAAATGGCGCCAAGGCAACAAAAATGTGCATTCAAACAGTTTTTCAATGGAAACGCAATGATACGGAAAATGAGAAAAATGTAGGGAGATTTTGGATTAATGGGACACATTGGCCCAGGACCCTAGGCATATACGGGTCATTCCCTTATTTTTTTCTCCATGATCAAACTGTTCAAACTATGTAAATCCTTAAAATATCATTTCATAGAGGGAGATTTGTAATGACGTACACTTTCAAATTACTTTTTTTACACTTTTAGACATAATTCGACTGCAGAAACTCGAAACTGAACATTTTTCAAATATCTTTGTGTATAACTTTTCTTTGTCTTTTTAACTTTTTCTTTATTTTATTAACTTTTTCGTTATCTGTTTACCTTTTCTATATGTGAACACCCATTTCTCAGCATATAAAAGTTGTTAATGGATTGATAATTTTATGGATTTGGTGTTTACAATTTTTTCTCTTACATAAATAAGTTGAGAACTACTCAAATCATACTTATGGAATTCCATACCTTGAAACGGTAACTTCGAAGAACAGGAACTTTTTTTACGTTATCCCCCTCCCTTTCGAATCAGGGAAAAAGTACAATTCATACCCTGAAAAATTTTACGCCATCGGCCATGCATTTTTCAATGTTCTTAGGCTCATTCTGAAGATAAATTCAAATTTCTATAGATTCTTAGTGACTTATCAGTATAATTTTACAATTTTTTCCTTACATGCTGCAATAAATTAAATTTTGAATAAAAAATTTGGACAAATTTAAGAAGTTTTCCTGCTGAGATACATATTTTTGTAAAATATATCAAGTAAGTTTCATAGGTCATGAAGTTCCTAAATAAGTCCTTTCAAATATATGTTCATTTATGGCACCATGCAAAGGAAAAAATTATTATTTTTTTATGGCTTACAGACCTAAAAATCTCCTTAGAAGTAGAGAAATTTGACAGGTTTTTAGACAGTGAACTTTGTAGAATAGTTATTTATTGAAAAAATAATAGGAAAAATCTAAAAATTGAGCGATTTAAATTTGACGCAGTTATTTAGACTATTTGCAATTATTTGCAAATCGTGGTATTTAAAGACAGTATTTTGCATTGGAAAAAATTGTAAGAAACCAGCCTGGTTCCTTTTTTTCTGGAATCGTTCTCATCTTTTCTCAAAATCTGCTTCCGAACCTTTTCTCTGACCTTCATTCATGCTTTTGTCCAGTATCGTGCCTCTTTAACGCATATTGAAAGAAGGCGAGAAATATCCTAGCAAGAAAAGGTACCCCAGTGGTTTCTTACACTTATTTTTCAATACAAAAAAAAAATCTTAAAAATCGCAAGTTGCACGAAGAAAAAAATTAGAACATACTTTTTATATTATATTTCTTGTAGAGAAACGAACAATTTGTATTTAAGATCGAAATATAATCTACTTTCTTATGAATAATTTTATGCAATGAAATCAGAGCATGAAAAAGATTCAAAATTAGATTTCCAAACTACTTCCTTTTCGGCTCATTGAGAAAAATACATAACAGAGAAAAAAAGAGAGGAAAAAAGGAAAAAGGCAACCAAAAACCACCTCTTATTTTTTCCTCATTCTTTCTTCGTCTTTTTTATATTTTTACTTCAATTTCTTAAAAGAAATCTTTTTATTTAAATTTTTGTGAAAAGAATGTTTTAAATATTAGCCATTTTAGAAATGTATACATTTTTGGATTTTTTTTTCTATTTGGTAAATGTAATAATCTGAATAGATTAGTTCAGAATCAACCAGAAACAATTTGTTATATTTTGAAAATTTTCTGCAAACAATTAGTTGAGAAATGTTTAAAGTACCTTCATGAATTTTTTGAGATTTTTCCTATTATTTTTACACTAAAAAACTATGCTCTAAGATTCACTGTCGTTAAAACCTGTCGAATCTCCGTCGAATCTCCACCATTTTTTCTTGACTCAATTTTTTAACTTGAAAAGCATAGGACTCGAATTTTATAGCTAACGAATAGCGACATAGGGAAAAGGTTGACTTTGTTTATATATCTCCATAAAAGAACATTTAATTCATTCATATTTGGAATATTACAGCCCTTTTTTATTTAAATGAGTGAAAACCCTCATTCTATGAGGAAGCAAGGGGCACAAATAAATGCGCCAACTGTACTTCTCAGCGGTATGGTTTGTTTGTGATAATAAACCAGAAACTAATACACTTGATCAACTATTTTATCCAATATTGGATAAAAAATGATACTTTGGGATTTAGTATATAACATTTTTTTTGGGCGTCCACATGAAAAGGGCCTTTTTGGTCGGTATGGAGTGTCGTAGGTCGTTGATATCTACACAGCCGGATAAATTCTCGGCATTTCAAGTCCAAGATGAATGCCCACATTTATTTTCCATAAGATTGCGAGGTAGATCGCTTCACCTAGCCGTTTGAAAAAGTAGTTCAATCAGCCATGGGACGACCTGTACCTCTTCAAAAATACGTTCGCTTGATTTTTAGCATAGCTAAGCGTCACCAAAGCTTTATATTTTCCTTACTCATTAGTTTAAGGCACGAATAATTCGGTGTACCGGTCGACCTTTTCAAGCCTGGAGTTCCCATTTCTCTTGTGAGACGCTTCCTTGCAAATATCGAGCAACCACCTACCGCTATGTCGCAAACTACGACTTGTATATAATGCGCGGGAGATTCAAATTATTCCATAATGCATTTATTACGGAATAAAGTTTATTAATTTAGGATGCCTTTTCACAGAGCGAAATTTCATAGCCCAGAAAATGATTTTTGTAAAACGTGCACGGAATTTTCACTTTTCGAGGCCTGTATTTCGTGTAGAAATTGACCAATTCTGTAACCGTGCTAAAAAGCTGTTAGAAAATAGTATAATGTCCTATAAGTGCGGAAAGCAGGTGAAAAGATACAAAAGGCAGATAAAATTTATGGTAAATATATAAATTAACGGAAATTTAATGTATAAAAAATTGCCCAAATTTTCAGTAATTTATGGTAATTTATCGGTAAATCCATTTGTGCATTACAAAAGTACTTCTATAACTGTTGCACCTGCACGCTTTGAGCAGGATCACTTTTTCTAGCTGCTGCGATTGCGCACTTTGAGCAAGATCACTAGAGTGGCCCTTATTTTTAACTTTTAGAATTTCGATGCTTTCATTCGCCAATTTCATTCGAATACCCGAAAAAATGGTCTACAAATTTGAGCTAAATCGGTTAATATTAAGGCCGTGGCTACATGTACCGAAATTTCGGTACAAATAGCTGGATTTTTTTCGGTACAAATAAGGGGAGCTGGAAAAGGGTCTATTTGTACCGAAATTTCGGTAAATATAGCTGGATTTTTTCGGTACCCGTAGACGCACTTCCTAATATTAACCCGTGCCTCTAAGACCATAAAGTTTCCCATTTATTTAACATGGAGAATTGGAGCTTGTTTATCTACGATTTGAACGCGATATGTTACAAATAATTTCGCGTGCCACTATCTTCTTCAGATTTTGTCAAAGAATAAGAATCAATCATAACTTTGAAAGTTAAAGGGAACCTAATCTAGATTTCCGATCACAGTTGGTTTTTTCTTTACTTTATTTATATTGTATAAATTTTATCACTCGCCCTATGGGTTCCCAAAGAATACCCCATAAGTTACAAATTTGAATTGCTTTTTTCATAAATCATAATTAATGGGCAACTTAAAAATTTATATTATTTGACTATAACTAATTTTCAATTGCTTAAACAATTTTAGTTTATTTAAACATTTTTTTCAGGTAAGTCACGAAATGAATGTATTTTGTGGACGCTATGAATTTTTCAATCAACGATAAAAGTGAAATAATTTGTTCGAATTAATTTACAATTGTTTAGATAATACCTATTTGTATAAGTAATTGAGTATATATTTAACCTAGAAAATGTATGAAAAACATTACTTCTTTCACCAAATTTTCGACAGATTTTAATATTTTTGAGTAATAATTCATTTTCTATGAATAATCTCAAATGTTTAATAACTCGTTCAAGTAAACTGAAATTGTTAAACCATTTTATTTAGTTTAAATATTAGATTTTTTTATTTGATAATTTATTTTCTCAACTTTATCTTCCGAAAGATTTTTTTTCTACCAATAAGAAACACATAAAATAAGTATAAAAATATTTATGAAATAAATAGTTGAAACAAATTAAATTTTCTCAACATTTAGGAGTATTCTCATAAAACAGATTACTTTAAAAAAATATTAAAATCTGTGGAAAATTCAATTAAATGAAATGTTTCTCCTACATTTTATAAGTAAATTATATACTTTAACAACTATGTATTATTTAACTAATCATTAAATTATTCAAACAAATTATTTTACTGTTGAAATTGTCTAGAGAATGAATTCATTTCGCATTTTCGTTGTAGAATATATTGTTCAGAAATATTTCAACCTAGAATTTTCACTTGTTAATGAAAAATTGTCCAACCGGTGTTATGATTTTCACTAAAACTGTTGAAAAAGCTATGCCTGCCAGTAATGAACTTGTTTATTGTTTATAAACTCTATTACTTCATTGTTCACAACAATTATTATAATCAAAAACCATTCATTATGAGATTATTTTATTTGCACATTTTATTGTTAATCTTTGACATAATAGAAACATTTTAATCTTTTGATATTTTCTCGTACGATAGGCCATTATTTATTTACAGACTTCTGTGTTTTTGTTAATAAGAATTTTTATAAACAATGAGGAGCAAGTATTGAAAGTGCTAACAAATATCTACTTTTCACGGTCAAAATAACGCCATAAAAAGAAGGTTATCGCGAATAATTTTAAAATTATGGCTTGCGGGGGAGTGTAGATTTATAAAAATTATAATGTTCATAAGACTGTACATAAATAATCGCGTATCGTACGAGAAAATATCAAGGAGGTAAAAAGTTTTATTTTGTGCCAAAGATTGAAAAATGTGTTTAAAAATCAATTCTGGTAATTGAGGGTTTTTGTTAATAACAATAATTAGCAATAATAAAGAGCAGTTATTTAAAGTGTTAACAAGGATAATCATACTGTTTACTATAAAAGTAACGTTATAAAAACGCTTATCACAAATAAATTCAAAATTTTGGCTTGTGGCGAAGCGTAGATTTGTAAACAATATATTGTTTACAAGGCTGCAAATAAATAATGGCTTATCACACGAGAAAATATCAAGGAAGTAAAAAGTTATTTTGTGCTGAAGATTAATAATGAAAAATTGTTTAAATGCTGGTAATTGAGGGTTTTGCTTTATAAAAATGACCAAAAACAATAAAATAGGAGAGTTTATGAAAAATAAATAATGCTATTAATAGTAGGCATAGGTTTCGCAACAGTTTTAATGAAATTCGTAACACCGGTCAGCCTGGATGATTTTTCACTGACCAGTGAAAATTCTAGATGATTTCCTTTTAAGAATAGCCATATTTAAAAACATTCCACGTAGGGGTTTTTATTCAATTGGAAGATTTATTTTGTCTTTCAACCGATCTAACCTTGAAATAGAGAATATAATAGCTTTAAATTTTCCTGTATAATAGGTTCTGAGATAAAACTGTGCAAATATGTGAATTTTGGTATAAAAATTTAATTTTTTGAAATTCTGTAACTTGTAAACGGTTCATTCTAAGAAAAAAGTGCAAAATACAGAAAAGTTTTATTTTTGCGCAAAGATGCTAAATATTGATAAAAATTTTTGTTTGCTAATAAATAATGGAATTGTTAAAAAAATGTTTTAACAAAATCTGACAGGTTTCCGAAAAAACAATCCAGATATTCGTAATCAGGGGACTTTTTTGAACTTTAAAACGAAAGGTATCTCGAGGATCTCTATTTGCATACAGATTACAGAAGTGTTAGTGGCGACTCGATTATTAAAAGTTAAGATTTTTTCTTCCTCTTTCAGGCACGAATTAATATTAACCAATAATTTGGCTTAAATTTGGAGACAATTTTTTTCTTTGGGTATTCAAACAAAATGAAGTGATATTATTCGACAAATCTAAAGCGATAAGTTACCACAAATTGCCGAAAATTTTTGAAATGTTTGGATTCATAAAATTTTCAGAATTCTGCAGTAATTTATAAATTTACCAGAAATGTTTGAATTTTACCCATTTCTTCCGGATTTTTTTAGATGCATTAAATTTTTAAAACTTTTCTGTAATTTACAAATGTACAGGAAATTTCCCAAATTTCTCGTAATTTATGAATCGAAAATTCCCTGCATTTGTTACAAAAAACATTGTGTGCAACAGGTGCAGAAATTGGGCAGTGATAACTCTAAGAGTAAATTTAATAACTTCAATAACTCTTGTAAACAATAAAAATTTCTTTTTGTAGAAGGGGTGGTAATCAGTTGGTATAATTCGATGCAATATTTATAACTATGTATCTTCAAAGAAAAACGTTTATCTTCATGAATTTTCAATTTGAAGGGTGGCGTTATAGAAGCACATAAACAGTATTTTGACCATTTTTCAGTAGAAACAAACAACGTTCTCAAAAATTAAATTTTCTATTTAAAAAAAAAATATATTTTTAAGATACATCATTTCTATTGCTCCATGCTATACGGAATCAAGTTCAGACAACTCCGCTTAATGAAACAAGTTATGGTGTTTCTGTATGAAAAATCAGGTCTCAGTTGCTCTGTATATCGAAGTAAGTCTATTTTTGGTCAGTTAAATTTTTTGCAATAAAAAAATAAAGCAGAACGTTCTGAAGCACGTAATAAAATATTAAGATATTCTACAAAATAGTGAATATTTTCGAGAATTCCATAAAGTTCTTGATTACCTGCTGCGGAGCTAACTGATTTTCTTTATTTTATGGGAGTGCCTACACGTACAAAAAAACCAAATAGGTCAATAACCAAATAGTACAAATTTCCAGTTCCCCCTATTCGCACCGTAAAAATGTGGCAATTTTTACAGATATTTCGGTACACGTAGCCACGGCCTTATTTTATCACCAAAAGTCCAAATGTCAAAATCGAGAAAAATGAATTTGATTCCATATACGGAGCAACGCGAACCTGATTTTTTATACGGAGTAACCGTAACTTGTTCCTTTATATGGACTTACCTGAACTTGATTCCATATTGCATGGAGCAGTCGATTTCTGAATTGAGGCGTAAAAATGTTGATTTAAAAGATTCATCCAGTTCACAGAAAAAGGAGAAGAAATTTTTTTCTATCGAGACGCATGTTTACTATATTTTAGCAATTCAGTTTTTGCATGTTTGTGTCGGCCACCATACAGCCACTACCAATTCAGGCAAATCTCGTTGCATTATTTTTCAGTTTGTTAAATTGAAACAACACTTACTGGCTCAGTTGTCTGAAATATAATAAACTCAACCGGTAAATGTAATTCCAATGGCTTCGATTAAAAAAATTTAATTCAGCGAAATTTGCCTGAATCGGTGGTGGCTATGTGGTGACTGATTGAAATGATTAAAATGAGACCGATTAAAAATCTCACAAACTGATAGACAGGCGCGGGTCCAGAGAAGGGCTTTAGGGGGGCCATCCAATAATTACTTTTTCCCCTTCACTCTCAAGGGGGAGGTTAATAATAATTTTAAAGTTATTTCTTCAATCTAAATATCTCCTCAACTAACTCGAATTTTTTCTAAATGAATAAATTTGTATCTGTTATGTACATATCAAAATTCAACATTTTCACTTACAAACGATCCAAGGCATTCTGTTTCAAACCATTTAGTTTCAAATTGTTTAGTTTTGAATATTTCATTTATAATTGTTTATTTTAAATAAACAGTCAAACATTGCTGAATATTAAAAAATTGTTCTTTTTCCTGATTAAAAATTTTCAAATTGAATTTTTTAGAAATTGTATATTTTAGACTAAAACAACATAGTTTATCAAGTCCCAATCAGAAGTTTAAATTTGATTAACCGCTAAGGCTGTCGAATTGAAACAGTTCAATTTTTAACGTCAAAATCTGTAAATTGTTTGATATTAACAGATTCAGAATCGCCCTATAAAATCAATCAATTATTGTTCGATTTCGAATACACGAACTACACAGATACATTTAAAAAATCATTAATTAGTGTATATCTACAGCTGATTAACTTAAAACGTTTTTTGTCGAAAAGTTTCAATTTCAAAAGTTATTTATCTTTTATTGTATATGTCTTCAAAACTGCATTTTAAAATCTTTTAATTGAAAATGTACAATCAAAAATGAAGATCTAAAATGAAAAATTTTGATAGTAAAAGATTTTAGAATTTCACATCGTGGGTGTGGTGAGCCCACACTTGTAGTTATTTATAACTATACAAGAAAACTATCCACCTAGAAACACTACCCGAATCGGGTAGTGTCACGCCTACCCTGAAAGGGAAATGGCTTAATGGTATACATTGTAAACTGAATGACTTTATAATTAAAAAAGTTAACAATTCAACTTAGCATTTGAATAAAAAAGTTGAAATCAAACAGATTTTAAATTGCATTATTTATCTTGTGATATAAAATTTGTGATACTTCATTGGAAATTCATTACTAAAATTACTAAAAAACTAAAGTCGCATTAAAATAGCCAGAATGCAGAAATAAAAGACTTAACATTATTGATGTTTTCTGTAATACTTAAATTTCATTAACAATATTTTAAGTTTTTTAAACTTAGCTATTGTGAACACAACAATCGTAAAAGTTTAACTCGCAAAACGTAAATACATTACTGGCAAATCTCGCAATCAGCTGAGCTCGCTCCCTATTCACTTTAAATGGTTATTCTCAAAAAAATTATGTCTTTTGCACCCATAAGAGAATTCGAGACTCTGATTGGCTGCGAGATTACATATTTGGGAATCTACATTGGCAGTCAGGCTCTCTTGCCCCATGTGGATATCACGCAAACACAGTACAAACTTTGGGATAAATTTTGTTACACCTAATTTCAAGATAGAGTTCCATCTCGCTCGGAGTTGGCGTACGAAACTACCGTCTATTATTTTTGCCGCAAAACTGTAAAAACAATTGACAGCAGGTGACGTTTCGTACCCCAAGTCCGAGGGAAACAATACCCTGTGTAGTGGTACCATTTATTCACATTACCAAGATTAATTTTTGTTGCAGGTAAATGGTACCCTGAAATTAGCGTTAGATTCACACTTTGTTTTTTTTTCTGTGACAGTGCCAGTGCCAGTGTTGGGAATACATTGTGACATTGATATACGTTACCAGAGCATCTGTACGTATGTAACTACATAATATGAAATTAGCGCTAAATTTGACAAGTAGACACTGAAAATTGATCCCTTCTCTAGAACTGTATTCAAGGAGGAAAGTCGCTTTCCAGTATCGCATACAGATAACTTCAATTATCTTATTTGAAAAATTGGACACTGGGCTTTTTTTTTTTTGGGGGGGGGGGGCAAGCCGCCGTGGCCCCCTGGATCTGCGCCTGCTGATAGATCGCAATTCGCGTGAATCGGCATTCTTAAATTCTCCAATTCAAATGTTTTCCATTCAATCGATTCTTACTTTCTGGGTAGTAACACTACTATATACAAGGTTTGACGACGAGGTAAGAGAGATGACCAATAAACTAGAGGTAGGTGATTATATAGATTTGGATCACTTCCCCATGATAGTGACATTAGAGGGGAAAAAAAGTAATAACAATATGAATAAAAAGGAAGCGAAGGTAAAAAGAGCAGGAAGAGAGAATTGGTTAATGGAAGGAAAAGAACAGTTTTAGGAACAGGTGAGGAATATCAAAATAGGAGAGGGAAATTTGAACGAGGAGATAGAAATAATGATAGGCGAAATAAGAAAAGTAAAAGCAAGAAAGAAGTTAGTGAGGGAGGGAATAGAAGTGTATGAGATGAGGGCAAGTAGTCGAGAAGAATATAGGAGAAAAAAGAAGGAGTATAATGAGTTGTGTGATCAAAAAAATATTAGGAAAATAAATGGTTTGAAGAAGAGGCGGAGAAGGCTATGACGGAAGAAGAGGTTTGGAGGGTAGTAAATAGAGAGAGAAAAGGAAGGAAAAAAGTAAACCAGGATATTGAGATGGTAGAATGGAAAAAATATTTTATGTATTTGCTCAGAGGTATAGAGAGGAAAGTTAGGAAAGAAGAAAATATGGTAGAGAAAGAGATGAGGAAGAGGACATAACAAGGGAAGAAATAGTTAAGGTGTTAGTAATAATGAAAGATGAAAAGGCAGCTGGTATAAATGAGATTCTAAATGATGTCTGGATATATGGGGGGGGGGGCAGAGCTAAAGGAATGGGCATGGATAATGTGCAATAGAGTATGGAGAGGAGAGGGATGGCCAGATTTATAGAAATAAGGAGTAGTGGTACTCATATTAAAGAAAGACAAAGGGAAGAAGGTTAAAGACTATAGGGGAGTAACGCTCATGCCAACATTGTATAAAGTGTAACTGTTTTATCGGATAGCTGGAAGAAATAAGTTGAGGAAAAAAAGATAGAGCCACCGAATCAGACAGGGTTTAAAAAAGGAATGGGACTGATGGACAAAATATATGTTCTGAAATATCCGGTAAATACATACATACATTGATTAGCAGTTCGAACTCGAAAGGTCATTGCCTCACTACCCGATTCGGGTAGTGTTTCTAGGTGGATATTTACTACCAATGTGAGCCCACCACACCCACGACGGGCCAACAGCACGCAGTATTCCTGAACGGTCACCCATCCAAGTACTAACTGCGCCCAACAATGCTTAACTTCAGTGATCTTACGAGAACTGGTGTTTTCAGCGTGGTATCGCCGTTGGCGAAATATCCGGTAAATAAAAGGATTAAAAGGGAGAAAGGGGCAATGACAGAAATCTTCGTGGACTTGAAGGCGGGCGGTTAGAGAGAAAAAAAGACAAGGATGTCCTCTGACCCCACTTTTTTAAAATATATTACTCTCAGACTTAGAAAAAGAAATGAAGAGAAAAGGATGGGGAGAAGTCAGGATGGGAGAAGGAAAGATATATATGTTACAGGCTGTCCAGGCAAAGTATGTAATACTCTTCATTTCACGAATTGCCTAGGCATTATATTTAATGCCCAGAAGAGACCAGTCGAAGTGTGTAATAAATATTCTTCATTGCACAAATTACGCAAGCATTGTAAGTAATGTCAGACCTAGCTCAGGCAATGAATATATACTATTCCAATGTTAGTTTAGTCAAATTTAAATTTGCAATTTAATCTAAATTAGTTTTAAATTGATATACAGTGACAAAAAAATGTGTTCGAACCAAAAAAATGGCTTTCTTAGATATAGATGAAAATGTGGTTCAATCAAATAAGTTTTTGTTGATTCTACAAAATATTTGATTGGCCCAAACACATTTTTTAGTTGAATCAACCAAATACTCCATTTACCAAAAGATCAGGTTAAAA
The DNA here is from genome assembly GCA_932195095.1 of Andricus curvator. Taxonomy (NCBI): domain Eukaryota; kingdom Metazoa; phylum Arthropoda; class Insecta; order Hymenoptera; family Cynipidae; genus Andricus; species Andricus curvator. Next base: position 122,059 of record CAKNYM010054149.1, on the reverse strand, counting down.
CAAGAACAAAATTTAGTTGAGTCAACCAAATATTTTGTTTGCTTTATGACCCAATAACCCCTGCCTCCGCTAACGCAAATACAAGATACACAATTCTCTGCAGAAACTCTTGACTAATGTTCATAATCAGTCGGGTTCACGATAGCTTCACATAAAAGTCGTAACGAGTTTGCAAAACAGCGATTTTACGATAAACTGATTGAAACTCAAAATTCAGCGGCGAAGAACAGGGTGTTATTGACGGACGAACGGTATAAACAGTTAGTAAAGAAAGCGAATAGTGTCAAATCATCAGGGAAAAAACCGCAGGATTACTGGCTCTTAGATAAGTATGATGTGTTGGTTGTACAACAAAATGAAAAGCTCATCTATCCTGTCCAAAGTCAGCACTGTTCGGTCATCATCACGTACACGAAAGTAAACTTTTTGATGTTCTTCAAGCAACACATACATCTATACGACATGGAGAATGTGATCGAATGTTGAGAGAATTCTGTAATAAATACAAAAACGTTACTCATCGGGATCGGGACATTTTTATTAGTGTGTGAATCTTGTCAGCAAAAACACAAAGCTGTAAAGAAAGGGGTTGATAGATTTTCAGTCTCTTCCGGATGTTCCAAAAAATTTATTCTAGTTTACCAGGGCAATCTAATGGAATTTGTAGTTCTTAAAGCTCTGAAATCAAAGCGAGCGGAAGATGTAGCCATTAATTTAAATCACATTTTCATTCTTCTTGGAGCACCTTCAGTATTATAGTTCGACAACGGTGGGGAATTTTCAAATTCCATTATTTTCCTTCTTTAACTGCATCACTATATATACAAAATCAAGATTACGCTCGGACCCCGATTTATTAACAGTGTCGGGAGTTGCCTGCAAATAGCCTTGTTACTAAATCAGGGGAATCGAAACATAAACAGTCAGGCCGCCTGAACCGTTTCCAATTGGAACGCATAATATTGCACAATATACTCGACTGAGTACCCCCCCCCCCCCCCACAACGCCTTTCCACTACGCTGCTGGTTTTTTTCAAGCAAGATTCGCAACCGTCTCTCGTCCTGCTTTCTGAGAAACTGCGTGGGTCAACAGTTTTTGGAATTACAAAACCGGGGGTTACAAAATCGGGGTTCTGTTGTATATTTTTTGCCTTTTTCGTAACACATAATACACTGTTAAAAATGTTTGCAATTTTAATATACATTCAATATACATTTGTATATTAAATCTAAAACTTAGGTATACGAAAGCGCCATTAAGAGACTATGTTATTAAATTTCATATACAGCATATTGATCATTTATCAGAAAAGTCAGATATTTGCACTTTGCACAAATTAAAAACAATTTTGGCAACAATTTCCAATTATAAATAATCAAACATAATATTTTCTCCTAGATAAATTTAAATTACACTGTTTTTAAAGAGAAAAGTTCAATTAAACGAATAATTTAAAAACCTAACCCCCAAGCACCTGTACTTACGTTAAAATTCTAACATTCACAGCGAATTTTAGAAAAAATTCCATCCGTACGTTGCACTTTAATTGTAAGCACGGAAAAAAGTGGATCGTTAAAAAAACTCTGTGAACCAGCAGCTCTAACTATTTTAAATTGAACCGCAGCTTTTCGTCGGTGAATTTTGTTAAAATTACTATTTCGCATTCAGGTTATTTAAACTTACTTCTTAAAAGAGTAGGTTGAACAATTTCAAATAGTGGGATGCACTGCAATAGTTGGTAACCGTCCACACTCAGGAGAAAAGAGTTACTATTTCGTGTAGTATGCCTTACTTCTGTGAAGAGTAACTTTGCCGATTTCGCATTGTAACGCATATATGTATATGTATATATGCACTGCACGCATTCTATACACGATTTTTAAATAGATTAGCTCGAAACTTTCGACAACAAAAATGATGTGAAACATCGATCGATTTGAAAAGGAAAAAATTATTTTATATATGATTACTGCACTTAATTTACGATTATTCTTACACAATTGCACGCACAGAGCCTTACACATATGATCGCACGCTCAAACGCTTTGAAAAATCGCCCTCGCTGGGGAATCGAACCCTACCTAACTACCTAAAACCTGTCCTAAAACCTAAATCTAGCGCAAGTGTTAGTCAAGTGAGCTACGGAACCGCTTAGATTTTTCTGGCAAACTCTCGGTCAAGCGGTTTCTCTGAGAAATACGTGGCCAGCTAAGAAATTATAATAAATAATTACTTAAAATTTTTTTAATTAATCTCTTACTGATGATTTCTAATATTTTGTAGCGAGCTTGGGAAAAATATTTTGCTTAGAAGTATTAACTCACACAGTAAATATATTATTAGTAATTTATATGTATATTATTATAAAATGAATTGAATTACAATTTTTAAAAAGTAAATATTTTGTATTATTGAAAATTAAGGCTTGAAAAAATGTTTTCGAATGAAAGTTTTGGAATTTTGATTTGATTTTATTATCATCTCACTTTATTTAAAACGCAACATTCATTTACATAACTGATATATAAATAATAAATAGTTTAAACATCGTAATAATATATCAAATGCAAAATCGAAATCACTATTTTAAGATGAGACAAACGTTGAATTGTGATTTAAATTTAAATTTTTTGCACATATAAAATTTTTCTCATGAGATATGGGGATGCTGAATTAGAATAAAAACTGTTTAAAAAAAAAATTCGGTTCCGAGAAATTAATATCAGGGTTCACAGTCTTCCCCTGTTTTTCTTAGTTTCCCCTTTTTTCTTGAGATTTCCCTTTTCCCCCCTATTCTCAAAAACCTTCCCCCTTTTCCCCTTTTCTCTTTAAATATACGATATTTGAAAATGTACCCATTATTGAATAATAATTCAAGCAATTATAGCACTTAAATAAATTATTTATCAATAAATAAGGTACACGTTCCATTCAAATAAATACTCTTAAACAAATTTGTAGATGAAACATTTTAAAGCAAGTTGAAAATGTTAAAAGTGCCGACAGAAGTTATTATCCAATATAAAATTGGAACAGTTACAAAATATATATTATTTTTTAAATAATATATAAATATAAATTGATCTTTTTTAGTTGGAAATTCAACTATTTGGTTGCATGTTCAAATTTCGTTCAAAAGTTATATTTTTTGGCAGAAAGTTGGTTAAAAATGTAACTATTTGGTTGAAAATATATTTATTTTGTTTAAAAGCTGTCTTTTTGGTTTAAAATCAAACTACTTTGTTAAAAATGCACTTTTTCAAACTGAAAATTGCAATTTTTGATTGAAAATTATTTTTTGTATTGAAAGCTTATATTTTTGAGTTAAAAATTCGAGTGTATTATAGAAAGTACTTTTTTTGGCACGAAAATTGAATATATAGGTAGAAAATTGGTATTTTCATTTGAAAATTAGTTTCTTGAAATGAAAATGTAGCAATTCCATTTTTGGTTCAAAGTTGATCTTTTTTATTTTGAAAATTCAAATATTTGGTTAAAAATTTATTTAATCTGTTAAGAATTTGTCCTTTTTTTTGTAGAAAAATCATCTTTATTTATATTTATTTTATTATTATTTATTATTATTATTTATTATATATATATTATTATATTATATATATTTATTATTTATTATTATTATTATTATTTATTTATTTATATTTATATTCGACATTTTGAATACAATTTTTTTTCTTCATTGGCTAAAAAATCTTTTTTGGTTGAAAACTCAACTCTTGTTGAAAATTCGTGTTTTTGGGTTAAAGATTCAAATGTTTTGTAGAAAATTTGAATTTTCTCTGGAAAATTCAATAGTTTGGTGATTTTTGAACTTGTGAAAAATTCATTTCTTAGTTATAAATTCATCATTTTAGTTAAAGTTTTTCTTGTTTGTTAAAAAGTAGGTTTTTTAAGTAACAATTGTAATTTTTGGTTGAAAATTAACTTCTTAATTATTAATTCATATTTTCGTGTTGAAAAATCAACTGCATGGTAGAAAATTCAACAATTTGGGAGAAAATTCAGTTTTTTCAATTGAAAATTAATTTTTTGAAACGAAAATATAACTATTCGATTTTTGGTTAAAACCTGTTGTTCTTAATTCAAAAATTCAACTATTTTGTTCAAAAATTATCTTACTCATTGAAAATTAAAAATTGCGAAATTTAAAAATAAATTTCTTGCTCAGTTACAATTTTTTTGAAAATATGCAAAAACATGTTTTTTTTTTATTGAGTCATATGCACACATTTGAAAAAAGTTGAATATGTCGAAACTGAAATTTATTCAGCTTGAACCAAAGAAACATTTTTTTATTTTTCTTTTTCGGAAAAAAATGTTTGTCGTGAATTAAGATTTTTGGGATTTCATATCTTTTTTTGCGATTTTCGAACGTTATAAACACCATGAAAAAAATGTTTCCCATGGATAAAAAATTATAACATGTTTCTTTGGTTCAAGGTGACTCAATTTCAGGTTCGAATCAATCCAAGAAACATGTTTTTGTATATTTTCCAAAAGTTTTCAATAAGGCAAATTTTTTTTTTAATCAAAAAAAATTGTTTAATTGTAAATATAAGAAAGAGAACAGAAGATATTAACTGATTTCAATTGTTTTAAATTTAGATTGAAAGTATTAATTATAGTAAGGATGAAATGACAAATCTTGGAAAGAAATATTTATGAGAACGATGTTAAACATATCAAAATTGTGTATTTAACTAATTTTATTTTTTCCCGGACTTTTTTATTACTCTCTGGATGGGTTTCCAACGATCTAAGTATATCCAATTTTTTAAAATAAATCTTTAATGGCAGAAATCATTGAAAAATCATTAAAAGTTATTTAAAAATGTAACATTTCTTACGAAAAGGTTGTTTGTTCTTTTCGACATATGAAAATAAATGTTTAATCTTTCCCCTATTTTTCCCTCTTTCGTGCGAAAACCACCCTATTTCCCCTTTTTTGAGCTCCTTTTATGCTGTGATCCCTGTAATATCAAATATCGCGATATCATAGTAGTATGGTAGATTTTATTGTTGTTGAAAATCTGAAAAAAAATTAAAAAATATTTTTTTTTCATGAAATGGTAGTAATTTTTACAAATATCAATGTGAAAAGGTTGAAAAAATTATTACTACGTTAAAATTGGAAATTAATTTGACCTAAAATTTTATTACAAATTATTTTTTCATTATTGGTTCAAAAAATGATATGTCGAAAACAATGTATTATTCTACTAAAAAAACATTCTTCCAAATAATATAATATTTGAACTTAGGTGGCTTAATCAGCTACGATCCTAATCAATTTTAGTGTTATAAGAAATTAAAAATATCATAAGCAGAAAATTCCATAGTAGAAATAATGTAAAAAAAAGGATTCTTTTTATATATAATTCTTCATAATATTTTTAAATTCTGAAAATTTTGTACAAAACAAAAAAACAGTATTGAATTATAAAGTAGTGTTGTTCACTATGTTCATTTATAATAATTATCTCAACTGATATTATGATAAAAGAGAAAACATTATAAAATAGTTTCCGATAATTTATTTAATTTTGTAAAATGTCAGTGCGCGGTCTGTCTTATATATTGAAAAGCGAAAATCTGTTGTTTTACTGATAAGCAAGTTATAAGTCGTCCTTCTTTTTTAATTTGAAACGGACCGCCTAAAAAATGTTGCGGAGGGGGCCTACACGTTTCTAGTTGTGCCACTGAACTCACTTACAATTTCAAATAGTAAGGCTAACAATCTCGCGCAGTGCTTATTGCAATGCGAAAAAGCAGATCGAACTCACTTGCAAAAGTCAAACTCACAATTCTTTGCTTACTATGAAAATTAGTTATTCATACAGTTTACATGTTCAAATGTACTATTTCAAATAGTTATTGAAGCTACTTGTTCTAGTAATCTTTCTTTTTACAATTTGAAGCAGTAATGCTGACTTTAGACTTTGTATATTTTCAGATCAATATCTCATTCAGTATCAAAAACTATTTGAATTGTTTCTTGTGCAATGCGAACAAGTAAACTTCAAGTTAACAATACATCAAAGTGAATCTAACTATCTACTTTTTTCCGTGAGTAGGAATTTAGTCGACGAATTGAAGGTTATTACTTTATTTTTTAATATTTGACAAGATCTGAAGGCATCAAAGGACTTGTTGTTTTCACGCACTTTGTTTTACCGACTTTAATATACATGTATATTAATTTTACAACATGATTGTATATTAAAATTAATGTACGGTATATGCAAATGACTTTACTCACATGTATATTAAATTTCGATCAGATTTTTTTAACAGTGTATATATAATGCCTAGAGATTATATGGAATGCCTAGGCAATGTATATAATAAGTATTCGATTTCATAGTCTGCCTGAAATGACTAGGCTTAGGGATTATATATAATGCCTGGATTATACAATTTGCCTGTAACATATATACCTGGCATACGCGGACAATATAGTGTTGATGGCAGAGGATGAAGAAGGGATGACGGACTGAAATACAGGATTAGAGAAATAATTAGTTCGGAAAAAGTTAAATTTAAATGCAGAAAAGACAAAGGTAATGAGGTTTAGAAACGGTTGGGGAAGAAAGAAAGCATGGACTGGGAGATGGAAGTGAGTAAAGTTAGAAGAAGTGAAGGAGTTTAAATATTTGGGATATACCTTGCAAACAAATAAAGATCATAGAGCTTATATAAGAGAAAATATTTAAAAAATCAGCAGGGGTAATGGAGCAGATATGTAAGATGAGAAAAAAAGGTTCAAAAAAGATTGGAGAAGCAGAATGTGGTTATTTGATACGCTGGTATGGCCAGTATTAGGTAATGGAGCAGAGATATGGAGATGGAAGGAAAGTAATTGTGAGTTAACAAGAAAGGTATACATATAAGGTAGACGCTAGGGGTAGACTGTAGGACGCCTGGATATATGATGAGAGATGGAGCGCAAGGGGATAAATTAAATACTAGAGCGGAAAAGAGGGCATGGCAGTTTGAGACGTAGCTAAGGGAGGAAAAGGGAGGGAGTTTAGCGAAATGTGTTTGAAGGAGGTTAAAGAAAGGAAAGGGAGGGCGATAGAATTAACAAGATGAGAAGAAGAAAGGAGGGAGTTCTTTAGTGCTCTAGATATAGGAGAGGGGACTGGAGTAGTTTATGAAGAATTAAAGAGAAGGGACAGGGAAAGACAATTAATAAAAAGATGGAGGATGATTGACGAATCAAAATATAATAATTGGTATAAGATGATAAAAAAGAAATGAGTACCAAAGTATTTAGAAAAGAAATGGGGGGAGAGAGTAGATGGACCAGAAAAGCAAGATTTAGATTGGAATAATAGGTAAAGGAAGGGATGTGTTTAGAAAAAAAAAGAAAACAGAAAGTTCAGTATATGTGAATGGGAGAAGGAAACATGGGATCATGTATGGGAAGGATGTAGGAGAGGAATGGAACATAAAGAAAGCTGACAAGAGAATGTGGTAAAGATTCTAGGGGAGGATACATTGGGTGAGGAGTGGATTAAGGAGTTGGAGGGGGCTAGAGGAGCAAATGGGAAAGAATGAAAGAATGGATGTGAAAAAATGGCAAAATTGAGGTAAAAGAGAAGTGAAAGTGTAATAAAGAGGAAACAGAAGTCCATTAGATTAGAAGCGTAAAGATCTGTTAGTAATAGTTATGTATTATTATAAGTAGATGCGGATACACTCTCGCCGCTCTATCGCTTTCGATCACTCGCTCACTCGTTCACCAGTGCGTCCGAAGTTGTACATTCAAAGTTTTCTTAATTGATCATCTTTGAATCCCTCTAGATTATTCTTGGTTATATTTGCAGCAAATACGTAATTATCATTTGAATAAGAGTTTTTAAATACTAGACCATACATTTACATACATTTTACAGAATAGGAGCGAATCTTTTTGAATTCGCGAGAACTCCCATGGTTCAGCATAAGCGCATTACTAACGTTACATTACTGATATTACTAGCATTGGCTTTTGCATTGGACCAAAACAGTACTGACGCATGTGCATTCACCGTCGCCCATGTATAATTATCACGATCGTCGACCTCAAAAACAGAAGGTGAAAAACATGTGAATCATACCTTTGCTACATAAGTGTATATTTTTACCCAAACTTCAGTAAAAATTCGTTTGCTTCCTTGATGTACACTATACTTTATGTAACAAATGTATGACTTACAAGGTTATCACGTCGGACATTTGAGGTTCGGTTGACGTATCGATAATCGTACACTGGCGACAGCGAATGCCCGTGCGCACAGTAAGATTATGAGCTCAAAATGATCCTAGGCGTATTAAAGGCTCATAATAATTCAGTCCACCCCTCCGTTTATGTAAGCAGCTACTTTCATAATTAAAAAAAAGGCTGATAAAACGCGTAAATCATGCTTGCGTTACATAAAGCACCGTATGCGCCAAGGAGGAAAACGTCTTTTTACTCTCGCGTGTTTGCAATACTCGCCTTCGACCCGTGCTTCGCCCACGCCTATGCCTCGTTATTGCAAACTCACGCTTGGGTAAGAAGACTGAGTTTGCCTTCTAGATACACAATATACTAATAGCTGTAAATTTACGAAGCAGAAATACGATTAATTAAAAAAAAAACAAGAATTCAAGGGCCTATTTAATGTGTTGATGACGCCTCTAAACCTGTGAGAATCAAATATTTTACTGAATGCCAATTTTTTAAATGTTTTTAGAGATCATAACACTGCCGCCCAAACTGAAAAGATATGTAAGTGATGTGTAGATTGAACGGAGATATTCAAGAAAAACTGCTTGCGCCTAGAACTTTAGTATAGGAACACATTTTCATCAATGCAAGTACCCCTTTTGGGTAAAACGCATGTGCTCTTTTTGATTTTGCAATAAAAAATTGATTCTTTAAAAAAATTCTATTAGAAAATGTACTTGCGGATTTTTCTCGAATCAAATCCAAGTTAAGAAATACGCAGTCACTTGCGCTGTAAAGTTATCGAGCATCGGCCCTCGCTGCAACATAAGAATCCCGCAAACGACATTGGTAGACATGGGGGCAATGGTGGGGGGACGATGACCACCGATGATGGTATCGCTTGCGGCTTTCTTCGCTTGGACATCATTGCTCGACTCGGCATATTTACAACTTGAGACTTTACGTACAGGAGATGCGGGATTTTTATTTTCTAACAAGAAGCGTGATCAGCCACTTTTTGCAGACAAAAGATTCGCAACGTGCTTAGCGTATGTTCTTTTCTTGTATTTCGTGACGTATTCGATTTTTCATACAATTTTCAGGCACCGCAAAGTACTTTCCATATATTTTTCCACTGCATTTAGATAATATGCTCAATATTCACAATTTTAAGCATTCATTTTTTATTACAAATAATCAAGAATTATAATTTTAATTATTTTAGTCAAACACAGCTTACTCTCACGATTCCATTGATACAAAAAACGCATTTTTCGAAATTCCGTTGTAGGGCAGAACAGCTCGCATAAGAGTTTCTTTAAATTTTGACACCTTTAAATATTTGATATTCAAATCCTCACCGATGGATAGGAGTCTAGCCTAATTCTATATACTATAACTTCCGGTGGACCGTATCTTGGAATCTAGGCGATTCTTTGTTCCTCTTCCCTGCACTTCAAGTCCAAAAGCCAAACGTAACCAAATCCTCCACGACCAACAAAACAGCATACTTGGAACTCTAATCGAATCCGACAAAAATGTTTTGAGCCAAGCTCCTGAAAGCCTATAAATTACAACTTTAAACCCACATGTCAACGCGTTCAAACGTGTCTGGTTTTGTGTTCTGAAAGGGTATTTTGCTGAGGCTTAGCGACTCTTGGAGACTTGGAGGAAAGGTATGCTGAGCCCAGTGTAGTGTAGCTGTAGGTGTAGGTTATATACTCTCACAGAATAGAAGGTATATAATATAGGAATATATGTATATATGCAGGAAAACGAAAAGAGGATAGAAAAGAAGAGCCGAAAAAAGGATACGTTATCCTGGGATGACTGCGACAGTGTAAGCTGTTAGATATAAGATGTAAGTGAGAGAGTGGATATAAGTGGTATGGTTTGGAAGAATTGAAAGAAGGATGGTTGTCCAGGGTTCAAGAGGGGAGGGGCTGAGAGGATCAGAGGTGGGGCACCCACACGCGCAACGGGGCGCGGGCCTACACACCTAACTCTGGACGCACAGTCATTCGCGACACCATCCGCGACGATTCGCAATCAAGGTGTCACACTTCGCAGACCAGACGACAGTGGTTACTCCTCCGCAACTCGTGAACGCATCGTGACGCAGACAACCAGGGTCGGATTCACTCGTGGATATAGTATTCGGTCTAATTTCAATCTATTTCTCTCATGAATTAGATTTCTTACACTTTTACAGATTACCCCGAAAAATGGTTCAAATTAAGTATGATAGAAACGTTTCTATTGGTTTCCTATCGCGTTTTTGTAAATATCATTTCAATCCAGAAGAACGTCGAAAAGTGAAATGAAAGCGATTGAAATGAACGCGGCGCCAGCGAAACAAATCGAATGGGATTGAAGTGTATTCAATAAAGCGACTGAATAAAACGGAATGATATTGTTTGCAAAGACTAAAATTATGAATTAAAAAAGAATCCAGAATCCTGGAAAAATGTTAGTGTAGAAGTTGTAAAACAACATTGCGAGATTCTGCAATGTAACCTACCATAAATTTAGTCAAAAATACGATAAAGATCAAACTGCGAAATGCCTGTTGCCCTCTATAGATGCAAAACGTGTGTATAACAAAGAATATTTTAACTTCTCAACAGTCGGCGAAGCAAATATAATTTATTAGAACCTCAATGCTTTCAATGTAACACATGGCTTTATAAAATTTTGGAAGTAAAAGTAAAACCCCTTTAACAACAATTTTTTATTGCTGAAACATTATTTTAAACAATTGAATAAATAAAAGCGATATATAAATAATTGATACGAGTATGGAATCAAATAATGCATTATTTGGTACGACGAGCTTTGCACACGTTTTACGCACTTTAATCCAGTTTATAAATAGGGGTATTTTGCGTCCTGATGGAGAAACATACCAGATGAAAATTTCTGTAGTCCGCCGTAGTTCACCACCGGCGCAATACTGGCCTAATACTGGTCACCAGCACAGATAATTGGCAATTCGCTCAGTACTGGCTAAAAGCTGGCTCCACGGTCGGGGTAGTACTATGCCGACAGTACAGATATTTTAAAAATAAAAAAAAATATGTTTAAAAATATGGTTCATGTGTTCTAAAATGTTGAAAACTATAAATACAACTATTGCGAAATCAACTTCTATTCCTGTTTTTTTAAAGAAAAAAATAAGTTCCATCTTTATGAGAAATTGTAAATGTTCAAAAAACATAACATTTTATGTAATTCTTAAACATTCTAAAATAGTCTGAAATACCTTAAAAGAAAAACGTTAGACAAAAGTTTAAAGAAATTTGTCATTAAAAAGTTGTTACTGTTAACGAGAAAATTTTCAAGTTCCGTCTTTAAAAATTTGTTATTCTTATAAATTATAAAAAGTTGTAAAATGGTTTAAAACGCGAAAAAACCTAAATATTACGCAGAGAAAAAATTTAATCGATTTATATTATTTATTTAAAAATTATTTAATTTATATTCCGTTTAACAGCTGATTTATTGAAGATCTATATAAAGTCATATAATGATAAGTAATTGATTAGACCAAGAGAGATTAAAATTTGGTGTTGCAACTTTTTTTAGCTGTGACTTATGAATGGTTTTTTCATTGAATTTCAATTCTGTATGTGGTTAAAACTATACCGATTGCTAGACAATATATTTAGGTATAGATGTAGGTGAGAAACCTCGTTGGGTTAAAAAATTTTTTTGTAATATAATGTTTAAAAATGTAATATATATGCATTCATTCTAAGCAGAAACATTAATATTTATACGCAAAATACTGGCAATCAAGTAATTTTGTTTATACCTTTTTAATATATCGTTAGAGTATAGGAATAATGGGTGTTAAAATTAACCAAAAAGTTTGAATGAAATTTTACATTTTCGAAATTATAAATAATATTAGGACGATATGCAGGTATCCGTAGCCACGGCCATAAATGAAAGTTGCATCCATATATATTTGTTAGAGTGGACTTGATTTTCTGTAAATAAAAAAAACAATGTTCTATCTCTGATAAGTCGAAAGTCATGGTTTTCTGAAAATGTCCCTTTTTTAAGTTCACTCGTATTAGACACACATTTTTTTTAAATAACTGGTGTCTATTGAATTACACGTAAAAAGTATCTTTTTTATATAAAGACATGCAGGAATTTTAATTTTGATGCCATGTGAATAAAATTTCAGATTAGAAACAGTGTAAGAACTAGCATACTTATTTCTAATTCTATCTTCTGCCTACATTTTTGAAAAGAGGTAAGAAAAACTCGTGTTGTTTATAGTGTTTGAGATGTATCAATCTGAAAATCAGATAATATTGTCAAACATCGTAAAGCACTTAAGAAGGTACGCAGCTCATTCATGAAACTGGGACAGTCATTTGACTGATGGCATATGACACTGGCTATAAATATTACATACATACATTGTTTTGAGTTTTAATTTGCCCGTTGAATTATCTGATATACCCACAATAACTGAATATCTATGTATATTACTATATTATACTGTCGTATTTTAGAAAAGTTATAGACGCGTATGCTATTCAGATTTAAAATATATTCAAAAGAAATATGTTTGTGACACATTTCACTGATTTTTCTTCCTAGTTTTTCTATACGAACTTTTATGTTTCTGCCTCCCGGTTGTTGTGAGCACCTTTCCCCTATACAAGTGGTTATATTATGTAAGTTGTTCCGAATCAATTTTTCCATAATTCAAACATAATTGAAGTTTACGTGCTTCTTTTTTTGAAGCCTTGATTGTATCCTAATCATGTTTTTCATGAGATTTTATGCTCAAAAGTGACACGGCAAAAGATAAGATGTTTGTTGACTATAAAGTTTTGGTTAATAGTCTATTAATATAAAGCATAATCAGGTTTATTACGGGCAAGGCACATCATTTTATTTAATCACTATCAATGCAATTTTGAAATTTTGTCTCCAAAATCAACACTTCAATCGTTATACTTGAAATTGAATAATAAAAAATTTTGAACAAATGGAGGTATGCACTTTATTCATAGTTGAAATGGCAAACAACAGAATTTCGTTGAATTCCATTTAAAGATTCCTTAAGACATGTATAACGTATATTCTCTGTCAATCTCCTCTCTAAGCCGAGTGTCATTTTACGCGGTTATTTAGCGCCAGTCTCTCTTTCTTGTTCTACATTTTTTTCTCCTCTATTTTCCTGATACTAATTAGGAAATAGTGTCTGTCACATTAGTCACTTTGAGAGTGAACAGTTCCTCGTCCTAATCCCTCTTACTTTCTCTAATTCTTTCAACCTGTTTTCCCTGTTTTTTGATCCCATAAAGTTATTGTCACGTTATGTTGCAAACTTCCTAATTGTTCAATTTCTCTCACACAACCTTTCGATAACCTTTCCTTCCAACTACACCCTCCGTATTCCTTTTCCTCATCTTTTTCTCAATACATCACCGACTAAATTTCTAATACTATTACTTCTGCATTGTTTACTCTGTATGAATTATCTCACGTCTGGTTTCCTCCAATCTACCACCAAACCCTAATTTCTCTATTAATCCCTTTCTTTCCATCTCGCGATCTCTACACCTTTACTCATAAAGTCAATATCAGTAAAACTAACATATCAAAAATTCAAAATCTTTTTTATGTCTCATCTTTCATATTATCCAAAGCACCAAAGTATTACCAAAGAAGATTCTAAATGACCAACGATTTCAATGCAAATTAGACCCTACTTTTTCCAAGTTAAGCGTAAAAGTAGGGTCTGTATTTAAACCACAGCAGAACCTCTTTTCACGCTCCAAGTTCTACATGTAGAACTGGAGCGTCAAAACAGGTTCCCTAATCTCACTGCAGAGCCTACATGGATGAATAAAAGTGAAAATTTGCTTTTCCATCACAAAAATAATATAAAAAGATCCGTAATATAAATATCAAGGATATTCGCAATTATTTAATAGATATATTGTTCATAATATTCTAATCTTATCGCTAACGCATACTACATTGAAAAAAATCTGCAAATACCAAGGATCGAACCCGAGTTCGCACGCACCGAGTTTATTTACAGAACAGCTAACCAAATGAGTTAACGGAGGACGTTAGAAATAATGAACAATTTGAACAATTCTTTGCATACTTAATGTTTTTTTTTTTTATTAACTTTTTGTGTTGTTCAATATTTTAAACTATTTTGGAAGAGTTCAATACAGATGTTTCCCTCATTTAGACATTTTCACTATCACACGCTTCAGAATAACTTCTGGCTAGATTTTTAATTTGATTATGTGGAATTCATTATTTAAAAAAAATGTAGTAAAAAAAATATTGAATTCAATATTTATTCTTATTTTTATAAATAAATTATATAAATTTACAAAATACTTGTTCCCGGTCAAACTATTCAAGACAAAAAAAAAGTATAGACAAAAATAATGCGAAAATAATAATTTTAGATAATTATTTCAATAATCTGAATCACCTTGACGTGATAGAATACTAAATTATCGATTAATTTAAATTTATTGAAAGGAATAATTTCTTACTTTTTAATAGGAAAATATTATAATAATTAGAGTGTAAATTATTAAATATTCGTATATATTATAGAATAATTCAATAAATGACAAATATCATTTAATAAAAAATTAATAATGATTTAAGGACTCAACTAATATATTATTTTCGTAAAAGAAATTAAGATTAATTCTAATGAAAAATAATCTATACTGTCATGTGCATATCTTTTATGAATACAAACATCTTTTTTCATTGTTCCAAACTGATGAAGCCGATAATAATAATCGTTTCTGGCATTACACGTGTGAAGGATTATTATTTCATTATTCGGCCAAATCCATTTCTGGGTAAGCGTAACTCGTTCGGTCCTCTCCTCGTTATACTAAAAAGGATCAAGGAATTTATATAACAAGAGTAAGTAAGGAATGTGGAGAACAAGGGATAGATTTTAGATCAATCTAGAAGTCGCGTGTTGCTTTTCAAACCACATACTCGTCACACAACACCGTTTCGACATGTATCGCTGAACAATATATCTAGCAATCACCCTAGGTGGATGACTTCACAAAGCCATCGTACGTCAT
Source organism: Andricus curvator (assembly GCA_932195095.1). Taxonomy (NCBI): domain Eukaryota; kingdom Metazoa; phylum Arthropoda; class Insecta; order Hymenoptera; family Cynipidae; genus Andricus; species Andricus curvator. Next base: position 106,740 of record CAKNYM010054149.1, on the reverse strand, counting down.
GGTTCACACATAAACACAAAAACTGACTAAGCCCCTAGCAAGACACATAATCCCCAACCACTTCTAATAAAAAAAGCTCTCTACGAGGGCCCATGGGTATCCAAAATCTTTCATTTTAGACGTCTACACTGAAAAAAAGGATTACTTGTACCAAGTGAATTTTACTTGGCTGAAGTAAGTGAAAGTCCTGTTTATTTTCAAAGAAATATTTTTTTGAGGCAAATAAAAATATGCACTTTGAATGAAAAAAAGAATTTCTTTGAACTAGACAAATGTTAATAGGATTAAGTTAACATTGTTTGATTCAAAAATACGACCTATTAATCGGAGGAAATATTTCTTTAAATCAAAGAAATATTAATTAAAGACAAAAATATACATTTTAAACCAAATAAATGACTCATTGTTCCAAATGAATGTGCCATAAATGGGAATGAATATTTCTTTGAGATGAGAATATGTGAATTGATGGAAAGAAATATATTTTAAAGTCAAGCAAATATTTTATAGGCTCACAAAACTATTTCTTCGCATCAAATTTTTGAGTCTTTGAAGCAAAAAAATATCCCACTGATTCAAACAAATATTTCTTTGGCCTAAACCATGCGCGAGTGCAATAAAGTAGTTCGTACTTCAACTGTAGTACATATTTTCCTAAATAAACAAATGCATTCTTTCAGCTTAAATTATAATTAACATTGTTCTTATTATACATATTTAATTTAAACAACGCATATAATTTAAAATCTTGATGAACCTGAAACAGAAAAATTTGATGAAAAATCCACCTCCAGCAGGAATCGAACTTGGGTCCGTAGAGTGTCAAGTCGACAGCGATGACCACTACGCTGTCGCAACATGGCAATTATAAGGCGGAAAGCCGTACTTAACCCTCACCATAAATGCCAAAGAAATATTTCTTCAAATCAAAAACATGGATATTGAATTTAACAACGTATTTCTTTGATCTAAAGAAGTATTCAATTGAAACAAATTATGCCAAATTATTGAATGTTTGATTTGAAAAAATAATCACTTCGTTGCAATAAATGTTTATTTGTTATGAATAATTTAATTCTAGTAAGCAAATGAAATATTTCCTTCAACTGAAGAAATAAATATTTATGTAAACTCAATATCTTGCTCATCTAAATAAATGCTTCATTGGTATAAATGCATGAACTCTTTGTAACAAATAAATATATTTTTAATTTAATTAATATTCTTTTGAATTAAATAATTATTACTTTGATTTGAATAAACTTAAAGACTTGATTCAAGTATGCACAATTAATTGATTCAAATGCGTCCAAATCAACTCAAAGAATCGAACTCATTGCATCAAATAAATATTTCTTTGAACGACTAATCAGATTTCAACGAATTTAGAACTTTGGAATGAAAGAAATGGTTTTCTTGAATATAAGAAATATTTGTTTGAATCAAGAAAATATACCCGTGTAGAAATTTGTTCATGACCCAAACAGGGCCCAGGCTTGGAAAAACTAGGCCCTGGCCTGGCGATCTAGCCTGGGCCAAGCTTGAATGAAACACCAAATCTGGCCAGGGCCAGGTTATATTGCCAGGCTTGATCGCCCAGCTTGGCCCAGACTTGGCCCTAGTTTATTATCGATTCCCAGCCATTGATAATTTTTTTAATTAAAAGTCGAAATTAAGGAGAAATATTAAATATTACGTCCGCCATGCTTGTTTGGTAAATTAGAGTTTTAAACATCATTACATACATCAACAATATATTTACACTCGATAATTCGATGAAAAAGTTTTCTCAATTTCAGGTTAGAAGTCACATGTAATCTTGATGTGAAAATATTATTTATAATTAATATAAGTACTTACTTGCACTTTCACCGCGTAAATATGGGATACTGCCGAGTGCTCGATGCCTCCGAACTCAGAGTGCTTTTTATTTTAGGCATTTTTATCGCAATTTAATTTCAATGATGATTTGTATTTTGTTCATGGACCATCATCATCAGCACCATCACCACTATTTTCAATGACTCACACAAAATTTATAAGTTCAGTTTGGCTCAAATTATGACTCGAATTACCTGTCAAGATACTTTAAGAATGTTAATTTATACCAAATTAGCCATTTTGTATAGATTCACATGCGAAACTTCAAAGTAATAAGTAAACAAAGAGAATAGTACTACGCCATCTGTCGTCAATTTTTGGAACTTTGACACTAGCTGGGCCCAAGCTCGAGCTATTGCAAAATTCGAGCTAGGTCCAGACTAGGGGCGCCCAGCCTGGCCCAAGTCTGGAACATGGAACAAACTTGGCGATTTCTGCACGGGTAGCCAAAGAATTAATTTCTTTAGATCAACAAAAGATATGTGTCTGGTTTAAATAAAAATTACTACTATTAAAGAATATTTTCTTGATGCTAAGAAATAAGATTCAAGTAAATCCATTTTCTTGGTTCCAAAAATTCTTTTTTTCAGTGTATCACCTCGCTGATACTCTTCGTCACACATTTCTTATAAACAATTTTCCTCTACACATCCGTATCCTGCCATATATCATTTACTTCCTTTAAATCCAAACATATTTTTATGCAAGCTCTTGTGTTTCTGAGGCTCATTATATCTTTTCGCTTTAGAATCACATTCACACATTCCCAAAGATGTTTGTTTGATTCAATTGAATTTGGTTTTAATTAAACAAATATTTGTTTGAATCAATAAAATATTTATTTGATCGAATCAATCAAATATTTATTTGATCCTATATTTACACATTCCCACCATTTAGGGCCGGTTCCACCAAACTCGGTTAAATCAGTGGTTAACTGACGGCGGGTTAAAGTTAACGCCATAGTTAAGCTTGGGTTATCCTGTTGTGCGTTCCACCACATTTTTCGTGGGCGCGGTTAGCTAACCAGATAGTCGTTTCGAAGTAACTCCTATTTTACTTTAAATCATTCGTGTGATTGGCTACCCGTCGGTCGAATGGAAAGCAAAGCAATATGTCCGTGCGCGCCAAATCCAGGTAAGGTTGGGCCACGCTCGTGTCTACACTAACCTAAAAAAAGTGAATGTTGATGTATGTTTTGTTCGTGATATATTAATATATCACATATAAATTCAAAAACATCTTTTTCGACTGCATCATCAGACGATCTCAGAACTTCTTCCAAAAACTCCATATTTCACAACGACAATGCCGTTTTTAGGTTAGAGGACGATTAAGTCGCCTTAACCGATCAATTTTGACCGGTTAGATTTAACTGTGGTTAACGCGAGTTAACCGGCCGCTAAAACGTGGTGGAACGCGTAACTAGGTTTAACGGAGGATTAACTTTTTAATCGAGGTTGGTGGAACCGGCCCTTAAAATTTCAAACAAATTTCTTTCACTCTTGTCAATTAGTGTTCCTTCTGCACCACATTTTTTTTAAACCCACTCATTGCTGACTTTGTCCATTAACGTTTTACCGTACTCACTTTCTTGGTTGAAAAAAGAAAAAGAAATGTATAGAATAAATTTTTGCGGGCCGATACATTTTTTTCGAATATGTAAAACTATTCTACCATCTATGCTCGATTTTATTTAGTAACACTTTCAATATAGGTTTTACCAAAACACCACGGGACGGATTTGATATTTACTGTTAAAAATAGACTACAGCCTGTAATTCTCAACAGAATTGGAAGTTTATTTTAGAAATTATCTGCAATAAAATTTCTAAGAAAATTGTCAGAGCCGATTTTATAATTTATTTTTGTTTTCAATAAGTTATAAACAAATACAGCGGGAAAATGGGCCATTTCAACAATATGTTTTTTTATCTCTGAACAAAGTAATTAAATAAAACTCCTTCTTGATTATAATTATTGAAGATAGATTTAAACAGCATCCAATTTTTTTCGACATTTATTTTTATAAACGCTTTATTTAAATAAATAATCCAGTGTATTATTTTGTTGTAGACAACCATTATTTTGTACTAAAATCGTTCTGTTTAATCATTGGAATGGTATTTAGTAACAAAAAATGGTCATAAATTGAAATTAAATAAAGTTATAAACAATATTTTAAACTATTAAAGTGCATGGGAAGACATCTTTATTAAAAAATGATTTTTACATAAAAGACCTGATTTTTTGATTGTCCAAATGAAAATTGTTTTGAACAATTTGCTTAAATCTGTGAGTTATAGAAAACGTGAATATGCTATTCACTTCTACGGAAAAAATTACGTCAAAAGTCCATGTGTTGGACAATATTTGTGTCCACCTAATTGTTTTGTAGTATAAATAAAAAATTGCATAGTACAACAATCTATTCAGCATATATGTATAATGCATAACAAATGGTCTGGAGAAATAAATTATCCAATGCATGGACTTGATGTATTTTTCCCGTAGCATCGAATTGCATAATGAATTTCACCATAACTGACAGATTTAAGCTATTGTTTAAACAATTTTTATTTTAGCATTCAAAAAATTGGATTTTTCAAATGTAAAATCATCCTTTAATGAAATAATCTCACTTCAATACTGACGTTTTTGTTATGTCTATTGGTGTGAGCTCAAAAATTGTTTATAACTTTATAGATTTTCAGTTTATCACAATTTTTTGTTACCAAATACCATTATGATGACGTTGTTTAAAATCTATTTTTAATCATTAAAAAATCATGAAAAATCATATTGTAGAAATAGTTCAGAATTAAAGGCTGTGGTCTATTTTGAACAGTAAATACTACACTGTTAAAAAAATCTGTATGAAATTTAATATACATGTGTGTGAAGCAAATATGCACTGCGGCTACTGAAATTCAATATACAAGCGTATATGAAATATAATATGGATGTATATTAAATTTAAGAAACATATATATTAAACTTAATGACACGATGTTTATGAGTTTTAATACACATCTATACTAAGATTGACACAGATGTATATTAAATTTAAGACACAGGTATATCAAAGTTAATAATACCATGCTTATAAGTTTTTCTATACAGGTATATTAATTTTAGGAGACGAGTAAAAAAATTTATATATCTTTTCGGAAAAAGCTGCAAAGAAAAAAGTTTTGACTCAAGCATTAGCAAAACCATCAGAAAAATAATGAAACCCACTTTCCATTTTTCAATATTATTGTTAAAATATTTTCAAAGTATCCTAATATATACTATGTTACATATTTTGTACAATAACCAGAAAAAACATATGTATTTCTTTTATTTTGCTAACGATTTTGCTATTGCTTATGTCAATACTTTTTTTATCGCAACTCAATCCGAAAAAATAAAATTGTTATAAGAAACAGTAGGACCACAAAAAAACTATTTGAAACACATTTTTAATATATGAAACTTTTATTTAATGTATGGTACTTAGTATCAGTCGTGTGATTGAACCTATTTTTTTAAATGTAATACTTTTAAAAGTTTTTATTTGAAATCGGAATTTAACGCTGTAACATTGTTAAAACTTTATAGGAATACGCAATTTTATATTTTAATGTAGACAATTAAAAAAATAATAATTTCTTATCAATTCGTTGTTGACAATTTTTTTAAGTTATAAATTTGTGAAGCATTAACTTTCAACTTGTTATTTGAAACATTTTTTAAACCTCATTTGCACATAAAAATACTTTTTGAGTACATTGACAAAAAAACGCTTAAACTTAGAAAAACCAATTTACAAAGTTTTGATAATTCCTTCCAAGGTTGCCATCAAGTTGTTTACTTGAGTATCTCAAGACGTCAGTCTTCTTTTTGCTCCTTCTTCTCTCTTATCTGAGACCACTAGGGGATTTATTTCAAATATAAACCTGTAAAATAACATACAAAATATTATGTATATACAATTAATGCATATAATACCATAAATGGTATATTAAATATATTAAATAAAGATATCTTTGTAGAAATTCTAATGACGAACCGCGTGTTCTCCTCCGTGTATTTTTATTTTGTAATATTAAAAACAAGCTATTTAAAAATCCATAATAGTAATACATTTTTAGATATTAAAAATTTTTAAAATTTTGAAACAAAATTTCTTGAAATACTTGGAAACACTTTGAAAGTTATCGAATTCCTTCATATCCCTTGAAACTGTTGAAATCCATAAAATCCCTTGGAATAAAATTTAATCTATTCCCTAAGGTCCTCTAGAAATGCATTAAAATCTCTAGAAATCGTACAAATCCATTAAAATAAGTAGAAATAATTTGAAACTCCTTTCATATAAATTAAATTCAAATTATTGAGTTCAGTAAGTTTATAATAATTAATAATAATTTTATTATAAATCATTATTTATATGAATATTAAATAATTTGTAATGATTAATATTAAGTTTATAATAGTACTGAATTAGGAAATTCCCGAATGGTAACATTCCCGACAGTTTATAGTATTACTGAATTTAAAAATTCCCGAATAATAAAATTCCCAACAGAAAATTGTCGAATTATAAAATATCCGAACTAAAAAAATCCCGTATATAAACAATTGAAATTTTTTTAATAATGAAAAAATGTTATTTGTAATATAATTGTAATTGTAATAATTCAATTAACTTTATAAATATATGAAAAAAATTAATTTTTTTAATTCGGGAATTTTCTAGTTCGGATATTTTATAATTCGGCAATTTTTTGGGTGGAATTTTATTATTCGGGAATTTTCAAATTTGGTAATATTAAAAACTTTCGGGAATTTTTCAATTCGGTAATATTATAAACTGTTCGTGAAGTTTAACCGTTTGAATAAAATATCCCTGCATTTTTATTTTCTAATAATAAAAGTATAATGCTTCATCAGATTTAATTTCAAAATCATTAAATTACACATACCAACACATACTATTTCAAAATACAATATTAAAATTGCATAATTTCAAAACGAACCTGAATATTCAGGAACTAATTTTTCATTTTCGCTGACTGATACAAATTCTTTTTTTCAGGTTAAAGTTTCAACTAAAGAAATTAATTTTCAATCAATAAGAGTAATTTTCTAACAAAAAAGAACAATTTCCAAGAAAATACATAATTTTCTTCAAAATAGTTAAATTTTTAACCGAAGAAATTACTTTTCAACCAAGACGATTAAGCCTCAACCAAAAAAGACGAATTCTTAACTAAAAAAGAAAAATTTTCAACCAAAAATAGAACATATATATTTTCTGTTTAAAAAATGAATTTTTAACAGAAAAAAAAATTTTCAATCATGGAAATTAGTTGTCAACCAAAAAGATGAATTTTTCACCTAGAAACTTGATATTTTACCAAAAAAGACGAATTTTCAACAAAGCACATGAATTTCTAACTGCAAAAGATGAATTTACAACAAAAAATGTAATAGTTATATTCTCTGTTAAAGAAAATTAATTTTTAACAAGAACAAGTACAATTAAACAAAATAGTTGAATTTTTAATCAAAGAAATCAGTTGTCAAACTAAAAACATGAATTATTCACCAGAAAACCTAATATTATACCATAAGGGACCGAGTTTTTCACAAAATAATAAATTTTTTAACCAAAGAAATTAGTTTTGAACTATAATGATATTAATGATTAATCTTCAATACAAAAAATTAATTTTAAATCAAATATTTGACTTTTCGATAAAAAAGATGAATTTTCAATCATAAAGATTAATTTTCTACCAAAAAAGACGAATTGTCAACAAAATAATTCAAGAATTTTCAACTTAAAACGATGAACTTTCAACACCCTGAATGGAATAGTTATAGTTACAGTTAAAAAATTAATTTTCAATCATCAAAGATTAATTTTCAACAAAATAGTTACATTTTCAACCAAAAAATGAATTATCAACCCAAAAGTTATATTTTCAGTTAAAAAAAGTAATTTGACAAAAAAAAACGATTTTTCGTCAAAACAGTTCAATTTTTACCCAAAAAAAATTAATTTTTAACGAAATATATGAATTTTCTACTAAAAAAGATGAAATTTTTAACCAGAAATGGAATAATGAAATTTTTAGTTAAAAAAATAATGTTCATGTAAAAGACGTATTTCCTATAAAACAGTAGAATTTTCAAACAGAAAATATGAAATTTCGAAAAAAGTTAATATTCGACCAAAAAGACGGATTTTCAACAAAACAGTTGAATTCTCAATCAAAAAGATTGAATTTTTTGTTTTTACCCAAATTTTTGAATTTCGAACAAAATAATAAAATTATATCTCGATTCCCTGAATTTATAAATTATACAAAAATCTGCTTCTAGGTTAACATTTTTATTTAAATAATTGATTACAATGTCTACAATATGTTAATTAATTTAAATACTTTTTAGAACTTCCAATTTTTTTAGACAACTCTATACTTTCTTTTCTTTTTAAATATTAGTAACATTCCACAAACACAATAAAAATCGCGAGTTTTCGTTTTCGGGCATGAAAAATCAGGACATAACAGAAAAAATCAGAAAATCAGGATAGCGATACAAAATCGGGAATTGTCCTGATAAATCAGGACGTCTGGTCACGCTAATAATATATTCTTTCGGAATTCAGTGTCAAGTCGAAAAATGTAAAGAAAATAGAAAAGAGGCTTACGTATTTTGGGGTTAGAATCCTGTGAGTATCACGTATATAAACGCACCTGCAGTCGAAATACCGACAATACTCTCGATGTCTTGGAAAATATCTAAAATTCTACATGTATGTATTATTATTAAGAAAAACAACAGTTTTTGATTAAAATCGATTATTTATTAACCAGTTAATTCTGATTGAAATAACAAAAATATGGTGAAACACTGACGGCTTTACTTACCTAGAAACATCACGATGTTTTTTTCAGACGTATGTAATGTAATTGCAGTTGCTTGCCAAAATCACTTGTTTTTTTTTCTATATTTATATTATTTCGTGCTGATTTTTTTTCGTTTTCTGATTAAACATGCACGTGCACGCCGCGGAACGCCGGTATTCCCCGGCAAGGCTGACTGTCGGCGTAAATCCAGCGTTCTGCGCATGCCTGGCGTCCACCTCAATATATTAGTGCGCGAAGTATTGAAATTTAATATACACGAATTGAAGAGCCATATGTCTGTATATTAAATTTCGTATGTGCCATTTTAAAATGCATATTCATTGTATATACATTTCAATTTCATATGAAAAGTATATTAAACTTCATATGCCCTTGCATATTAAAATTGCAAACATTTCTAACAGTGTAGATTCGTCCCACTGTGCGTTGGTCAAAAGAGGCTGTTTGACGAATTCAACGTTTCCCTTAGCGCTGCAAGAAGTGTGCTAAAAGGAAAATCATCCCGATAATTCTTTAAAAAGTTATCGTCCCCGTGGAGAAATTTCGCCGTGGCCCAAGCTAGGCACAGAGCTGGCAATCTCTAACTTGGTATGAAACACGTAGCCTGTTCTGATTGATGGATTAATGCAGCGCCATCTTCCAGATTTTCAATCCATCATAAATGGGTGCGGGTATGGCTTGACGTTTCATATCAAGCCAGAGCCTGGCTAGGTCAGAGAATTTCTGAACGAATATATTACTGTAGGTATATGGGCCACATTAATGCTCATCTGGAAAACACCTTCAAATTTTGTTCCGTTTGGAAATATAAAATATATATATATATACCTATACCTATATATATATATATATGTATATATATATATATGTATATGTATATGTATATATGTATATATACATGTATCTTTATTATATAATTTATTAGAGTATTCTATAAATACATGTAAATAAGTCGAGCAAGAGTATTGTAAGATACGTACTCAACTAAATTAATTTCATTTTATAATTTGAAATCAAAACAAATTAATGTAACAGGAGTATGGTTTCCTCGCTTTATCGGCGTGGTTTGGGACAGCAGAGTAGGTCTTTGTTTGGGGTGGAGTACTTTACTAGCCTAGGCAGAGAAGGTGCACTTTGACGGCCGCGGCGTACGCGCGCGCATGCGCATTCGTTACTTCGCTCCACGCGCGATGTTCTGTGCGGCACTTCTCCCTTTAAAGTAACCTCAAACGTGAGACATAATTTCATGAGAAAATTCGAAAACTATACTCTTATTACATAACATATTGTGTGTGCCGAGGAAGCAAGGTTATTTTACGGTCTCGCGTGTTTGCAATAACTCGGATACGCTTCGGCTGCACCTCATTCTTGCAAACTCACGCTCGGCCGTAAAAAGACTAGTTCGCTTCCTTGGTGCACAATATACTATTAACCATCTATTTAAAAACAGAGGTTTCACCTGCTTTGTAAAATTTGCAGGTAGGCTTCTTTAAATGCATTACGTTGTAAACTACACCGAGTACGAAGTGTGAGAACCGAAAGCAACCGAGCGCGAACTACGAAGACAGAAAGTATCCGAGCGGGCAGATTTTTATTCTCACATTGACGTGAATGTATGTGGATACCACAGTACGTCCAAATGAAAAGAGCTCAGTCTATCGATTATTTTTTTTAGGACTTATATGGACGTTTTTGTGCGTCAGGGACAAAATGTATAATTTTGTGTTTTCATGTGAGGGTGACACTTTGGCCTTTGCTTTATCTTTTGACACCATGCTCGTGTTCCGAAATCAAACAGAAGTGGATGTATTTTGCATTTGAAGACAAAATTTAACGCGGGCGCTCATGGAACCCTCCGACTTGAAATGCTTTTGTCTTATAAAGCGGTTTTTCGAAGTTCCAAATTCAATAGTGTGCCCGTGCTTCGATTTTCAACCTAGGAAGTTCGGTCTGGGCTTAAAATGTTGGAAATTAATCTGGCTATACGTGCCTCTATACGTAACTCACACTAAAAACCTGCGCCCTTTTCATTTCGACGTACACATATATAATATTTACAATTATCAGCTGAATCCTGTGCATAGAATACTAGAAATTTTCATTTTTTTTTCTAGTGTTAAAGAAGAGGAAAGTTTCTGCGTAAAGATCGCTGCGGTGGGATGCAACCGGTGGAATCAGCCGTTTTTGCGTCGACGCGACGACACCGTGCTAAAACAGTCACGTAGAAATCGAGGCGCGCTCGCAAGTAGATACCTCGTATGTCGTATGAGATGGCTGTGGCCCCCTCACACTCCTACTTTTCATCACAGCGCAGAATAAAAACGCTATTTATACACCGATAGGTTCCCGTGAGCACGACGACATTCGGCGCGTGATGCGCGGACGTTCCTTATCGACAAGGCGACCACATCGAGCCGACGGATCGAGTTGAGATCGAGCGGCGTTGCCAGATGAAAATCAGAATTTTCTTCCTATATCGCTCAGAATATTAGATATCTCTTATTAATTCTATTTAGTAATAGAAACTTTTGAAACAATGTTGTCAGAGATGACTCGAAAGTTCCTTAAGATTACAATCAACAGCTGTTTTCTAGTGAGAGATCTCACTTGTTTAAAATGTTAGTAAATAGTCATTTGAAAGCTGAAACTGTTCCATGTAAATGAGCTTGAAGACATTAATGTAAAATTTTTTTGTGCTTTGCGGACTAAAAATAGCAAAAAAAAAGTAAGTAATTTCGGGCACATTTAAGAAGAGTCAAGTTTAGAATATTATTTCTTAAAGAAGAAGCAATGGAAAAACTATATACTATCTTCAGTTCTAATGAAGATATTAAAACGATTCAAACTCCAAACTGTAACGGATAGGCTCTGTGATTATTTACAATATCCCGGAAGGATGTGATTGTTTAATTTTTGGTGGAAATCACGATATTTGCGGACATTTTTTTGTTGGAAAGTAATTGTTAGGAACCAGCGGGGGTGTATTTTTTTCTGCCGGTCAGAAGAGGCGTCAGTGTCTGGGCAAGTGCTCAGAAGCACGGGTCAAAGAAAGGCACCAGCGGTCGGCAGCAAAAAAGGCACCCCCGCTGCTTTCTGACACTTGCTTTCCAACAAAAAAGAATGTCTAAAAATATCGCGATTTCCACCAAAAATAAAACAATCACATCCTTGCGGGAGATTGTAAATAAACACAGAGCCTATCCGTTACAGTTTGGAGTTTGAATCGTTTTAATATCTTCATTAGAACTGAAGATAGTATAGTTGTAGATTTTTGTAATTTGACACAACAATTTTTATTATTCCTCAAATTTGTCAACTGTAATTTCTTCACAAATCTTTTCCTCATATTCATGAATTTTTTCAAATTTTTCCCATTGCCTCTTGTATAAGAAATAATGCTCTAAACTTGACTCTTCTTAAATGTACCCAAAATTTCTCACTTTTTTTTGCATTTTTCAGTCGGCAAAGCACAACAAATTTTTTACATTAATGTCTTCAAGCTCATTTACGTGGAACAGTTTCAGCTTTCAAATTACTATTTACTTTTCACTCTAGCATTTTTTTTTGGCTGAGTTGTTGAGCTTCAAAGGCAGATGCCTATAATTTTTACGCCGATAGTAAGTCTCAAGTGTTTTAAGTTTCTGAGGAAACAAAAATTTTCCCATGTTTCACAATAATTTTATTTTCTTTATTTTAAGAGAAACACTCAATGCAGAAATTTAGATTTTTCAGCTTTAGAACCGTTTTTTTAATAGACGCTTAACGATATATTCTCATTTTATTAGGGCATTATATTTTATGACAGTTTAAAGAAAATTAAAAAACAATCTGTTTCGTAATTAAAATAAATGCCCCAGGTGTAAATTAAACCACCATAATGTAGGCCTGATGTATGAAATACGACAATTTGTAAAATTAAAGTACCACGTAATTCTACTTCATTATAAAAATTACCTTATGTACCGTTTCGTTCACGTCTGACAAGTGGACCAGGTGCTCTCGCGTAAGCCGCAATTTGCACGAGAACTGCTTGGCAGCACGCGTGTGCGAGAATCCTTTCGCCGTCGTTTAAACCGCAGATATGCGTGTATGACTTGAACTCGCGAGACGTAACACGCGCGTCGTACTGTCTGCAGGGGGTCACACTGCCGCTAGCCAAAATGAATCTATATCGACAAACGTGCCTCTATAAGTCCACACACCAGACACCCAGACACAATATCCTACCAATTAAATCTTTTCTCAATGGGCACGTGGAAATCAGACGTTCCAAAGGTGACTCACATCCCCGTGTTTACTTGGTTCGAAAAAAGACTAAGACGTCAGTGTCGCGCTGTATCGCTATTTAATAAAATTGCTATCTTGTGGACGTCTCATGCCTTAAAGACATTCATCAAAAATCAAACGCCCTCACGGAGGGCCTCAAGACATCACAGGCGTCAAAGACAACCAATAGGCACCGGGACATGAGAAGTCCAACTCGGTGGGAGAAACATGCAAAAAGGGAATTTAAAGGTTCTAACGTTCTAATGCCATACTTATTGGTATTCTGAAAAAATTCAAATATTCTAAATACGTCTTAGGGCTATTGGACGTTTATAGGACATCAAAAAGTCCTACATTTAACGTTTTTGGAACGGTCTGATGACATCTTTTGGTTTTTGTCTCAACTGGCTCGTAAAATTACTTGAACGACGTCCCAAAGCCTGCCATATCCCAGTGCTCACTACTGTCCGTCCAAAAAGTTCAGGCACCGCGATTTTTGTACAGATTTTCGTGAAAATCTCAGCAGAAAAAAATTCTAAATATATGGAACAACATGCGTGTTGCAAGCAAAAGTTTTGCCAATACTGATACAGAGTTTCAAAATTTTCAGATGATTAGCGATTATTTCCGGGCGAGTGAAAGGTGAAAAAGCATAATAATGATATGATCATTTCAGAATACTCAACTTTGAATGGCTGTAAGTCACTGAGAAAAATTATGAAAAATCTTCAAAAAATGTATGGATTTCGCTGATCCTTTCTGTGCCCATTGGTGATATTTAGAGTCAGAAATAATTATTTGTTAATAAGTTATTGACAAAAGAGTGGGGAGGTGTCATCTCCGGAACTAACGAACGTACAGAGATGATTCTTGGAGGAAATTATACATTTTTGGGTTCTGACAATGTTGTGCGTATTACCAATGAGCAAACAGTTGCACTTGAATGTTTAAAAAATTATTTTCTTCTTTGAAAAATACAAAAGGCTTTATAATAATCGAGGCAACCGTATCCCTTTTTTTGAAGGTTGTGTTGCACGTATAGCAATAGCGCCAGCAAGGTCCCATGCTGAGATTGCGGTAGCCTTGATTATCGTTAAGCCTTTTGTATTTTTCCAAGAAGAAAATAATTTTTTAAACATTCAAGTGCAACTTTTTGCTCATGGGTAACACGCACAACATTGTCAGAAGCCAAAAAAGTGTAATTTGCTTCAAGAAACATCTCTGTACGTTCCTTAGTTCCGGAGATGCCCGAGTAAAAATACTTCGACTTGGTTTCGACTTGAATTGCCCCCAATCAAGACATGCTGAAGTCGAAAAGTTCGACTCCAGCATGTCTCCTTATTGTGACGGAGCCAGACTTCAATTTATGTCTTGGAGACCAGTTTCTATGTCTTGAAGACATATATTTATATCTTGAGTCGAATTTTTATGACTTCAAGTCGAGAGTTTATAACTTCGAGTATATACCTGCCCTGAAAAAGGGTCATTCTGACTGTCATAAAAGCTAATCTTTGTTAATAATTTTAATTTTTGTGAGGAAAATTTTTCAGGGTTATACTCGTAGAGACCCACAGATTCTGAATTTTTAAATGAAAAATAACTAATTTAATATTCACAAATTTTTCATTCATTAATTTTAATCCTTCGCATCTGTTAACAGTCTCATTCGAGGTCTCATTTCTGAGTCGAAAAGGTTCGTCTTGAGACAAGTTACGCCGACTTGAAATCACCATGCTGAAACCATAAAGAAGAATAAAGAAGAATCATCTCTGTACGTTCGTTAGTTCCGGAGATGACACCTCCCCACTCTTTTGTCAATAACTTATTAACAAATAATTATTTCTGACTCTAAATATCATCACTGAGAACAGAAAGGATCAATGAAACCCATATATTTTTTGCAGATTTTTCATAATTTTTTTCAGTGACTTACAGCTATTCAAAGTTGAGTATTCTGAAATGATCATGTGATTATTCTGCCTTTTCACCTTTCACTCGCCCGGACATAATCGCTAATGATCTGAACATTTTGAAACTCTGTATCAGCATTGGCAAAACCTTCACCTGCAGCATGCATGTTGTCTCATATTTTTAGAATTTTTTTCTGCTGAGATTTTTACGAAAATCTACAAAAATCGCGGAGCCTGACCTTTTTGGACGGTACAGTAGGCAGTCCCATCTATCATGTCCATCTATAACGACGAATGATAGACTTTTTAATGTTTCATAAACTCCCGATGTCATAAAGATATATTTAGAACATTTCAGCGATTTTAGAACATTAATAAGTTTGTCATTGGTTACTCTAATAACGTCTTTGATCTTTTTACCCACATGGAAGACATGAACGTCCTTGGATCAGACACTGAGCAGCCACTTATAGAAAGGACCTTGGGACTTCCCAAATGCGACTTATGGCCACTGGATTAAAAAGATATCTTTTAGATATTGGACGTTTATAGGACATCAAAAAGGCTTACATTCAACGCTCTCACAGAGACTGTTATTTTGACGTCTATTGATTTTTGATCCCACCGAGTCGTAATTGTGACGTCCATGTCTCTTCCAATTAATGTATCGTGGACTTCTCATGTGAAAAGGACATCCTCAGGACATGAGAAGCTCAGAACACATCAGTTGGATGAAATGGACGTCTTTAGGTTGTCCAAAAGACGATCACCTTCCTACTATCGGCGCAAAAATTATAGGCATCTGCCTTTGAAGCTTAACAACTCAGCCAAAAAAAATGCTAGAGTAATAAGTGAATAGTCATTTGAAAGCTGCAACTGTTTCACGTAAATCAGCCCGAACACGTTAATGTAAAAAAAATGTTGTGCTTTGCAGACTGAAAAATGTAAAAAAAAGTAAGGAATTTTGGGCACATTTAAGAAGAGTCAAGTTTAGAGCACTATTTCATATACAGGAGGCAATGGGAAAAATTTGAAAAAATTCATGAATATGAGGAAAACATTTGTGAACAAATTGCAGTTGGCAAATTTGAGAAATAATAAAAATTGTTGCTTAAAATTACAAAAATGTACAACCATACTATCTTCGGTTCTAATAAAGATATTAAAGCGATTCAAACTGCAAACTGTAACGGATAGGCTCTGTCATTATTTACAATCTCCTGGAAGGATGTGATTGTTTTATTTTTGGTGGAAATCGCGATATTTTTAGAAATTTTTTTTGTTGGAAAACAAGTGTCAGAAAACTGCGGGGATCCTTTTTTTTTGCTTCCGACCGCTCGTGCCTTTCTTCGACTCGTGCTTCTGAACTCTTGCCCAGACATTTGCGCCTCCTCCGACCAGTGCCGTATTTCTTTCATTCGTGACATAAAATTGTGTATATAGTAAATGGAATTGGTCGTTAGGCTTGTAGATAAAATAATTGTAGGCTACGATCGCGGTCGAAAAAACTTTGTTTCCAAAATTGTTTGTGCTCTTTTTATAAACTACGGGACATATGGTAAAGTGTGCACAACATTTTATGTGTGTTATAATGTTATTAATTCTCGAAATGAACCTGCAAAATACACATAAAGAAAAAATTCCAGCAAAAATGAAACAGTTGAATTTTCAGCTAAAAAAATTCATTTTTGATAAAGAAAAAGAATTTTCATGAAAAGAGTTACATTTTTCGCAAAGCAGTTAAATTTTCGACAAAATATATAAATTTTTAACATAGTGGATGAGTTTTCAACTAAATAGTTACATTTTTAAGTAAAAAATGATGCATTTTCAATGAAAAATGTAATAGTTGATATTTCTTCTAACAATTATTTTTCAGTGAAGAGAGAAAAAAACGTCCAACATATTTTTAAATTTTCAAAATAAAAGACAATTTCTTTGAAGATGGGTTGAATCCTCAAGGAAAACGTATTAAAAAGATGAGTTTTGAAAGAAAAGAGACGAATTTTTCACATAACAATTCAATTTTCTAGCAAGACTTTTAACAAAAAAATTGAATTTTATCCGAGAAATAAACATTTTAAGCAAAAACCTGAATTCTCAACTAAAAATTTGGCAGTAGATTCAACCGATTTTCCAATTTGCAGAAAGTAATGTGTACGAAGTTACACGTATTTCAATGTTGTGCTTTGTTTCTCAAATGAAACCTCAATTTTTTCTCCCCATCTATATATTTATCTTCTTCTTTCTGATTCTGATATATTTTATTGTCTTATTTTGAAATCCAACCTAAAATTTAAAAAAGGTTTTACAATAACAAAATGGCGCATATTTTTCTGAAAATATTAAAGGTCCAAGGTACTTCACTTAAATAAATACGGCACTGGTCGGAGGAGGTGTCAAATGTCTGGGCAAGAGTTCAGAAGCACAAGTCGAAGAAAGGCACGAGCGGTCGGAAGCAAAAAAAAAGGATCCCTGCAGTTTTCTCACACTTGTTTTCCAACAAAAAAAATGTCTAAAAATATCGGGATTTCCACCAAAAATAAAACAATCACATCCTTCCGGGAGATTGTAAATAATTACAGAGCCTATCCGTTACAGTTTGCAGTTTGAATCGCTTTAGTATCTTCATTAGAACCGAAGATAGTATAATTGTACATTTTTGTAATTTTAAGCAACAATTTTTGTTATTTCTCAAATTTGTCAACTGCAATTTGTTCACAAAGCTTTTCCTCATATTCATGAATTTTTTCAAATTTTTCCCATTGCCTCTTGTATATGAAATAATGCTCTAAACTTGACTCTTCTTAAATGTGCCCAAAATTCCTTACTTTTTTTTACATTTTTCAATCTGCAAAACACAAAAAATTTTTGACATTAACGTCTTCGGGCTTATTTACGTGAAACACTTGCAGCTTTCAAATGACCATTTACTTATTACTCTAGCATTTTTTTGGCTAAGTTGTTAAGCTTCAAAGGCAGATGCCTATAATTTTTGCGCCGATAGTAGTCCTTATTTTGTGATTCTCTATTTTTGTGTGGCTTTCAGAACCCATTGTGCACGGAACGTCTTAGAGACGTCTTAAGAACGTCTTAAAGGCCACTTATGTCTCCTTGACTACTAAGAAATCTTGAGGTTGATGATTAAAGGGAATTGAACAGAGGGTTTTTAATCCAAGCATCAAGAAAGGGAAATACGTAGTTAGGTCGTAAGGGAAGGTCTTTCTTGGAACAAGTGCTATCACATGGGATTCAGCTATCACACAAGATAGAACAGCCAAACAAAGTGTGACGATAGATAACCACACTTTAATTTATGATTTCGACGGATTTCGATTAGTTGTTAATTCCTAACGATAGTGTCGTGCTCACATTATGTCCAATGCACTCGTGACCGGAATAAATGTCTAAAGTTATAATAATATAATATAATAATAAAGCAATAATTGTTGGGCAATAGCGAAAATATAGTCACGCACTTATGTCCGGCTGCGAATTTAAAGGCTAATTCGGGTCAAGTTCGCCACTCTATCCTCTGTAATGCTCTACTTGTGCTATAATCTAATACAAAATTAACGTCGATAATCTATTCACCTAAATGTTTTTGTAATAGCAACCCAGATTGTGGTAATTCAATTTAAAGTTCTGGTTTAATGGTAAACTTACTCATTCGTTAATCAATATGCCTTATTTTTATCATATTTGTAACTTGAGATTTATCCCTTCTTTGTCAAATTCTAAGAAATGTTTCATTTAATTTAAATCATTAATCTTGTAGAATATATGCCTTCACCTTTGAAACCTATTTTTCAGTAAGATCCTATTTCTATTTTGCCTGAAAGATTCCTTTCCTAATATACATCCTACAGTGTACATCCTACATTCAAGTAAAAACTTGGAATGACTGCCAGTGATTTTTTAACAATCCAGATAAAATTGGCAACACTTGTTGACGCAGGAAACCGCAAAATACGTGCAAAGCAGAGAGAAGATCTCCTTTCGTCAATTTTCCGCTTCACTGAAACTTCAAACTTTAATCAATGAAACACACTCCCTGGTACGAAGTTTGCGGACTAAACGGAATACGATAAGCTCCAACGAGATACCTCAATAGAGTTTTACGGCAGTGTTGCCACCGTAATACAAGATAAGATAAAGTTTCCTTCAACTGCGTGACACCTCTCTTATTCTATGCGAAAAGATCACAAACAAAACCTTCCATCTCTTTTTTAAGACCGGATAACCTTTTTAACAAGTGCAGACTTCCATTTACAAAAAATACCATTCGGGCTAAATACGGGCCCTACCTTTTATTATTTACACCTAGAGATCTCATATTCGCAGAACCACTCCTAAATTACGTTGCGAAATGTTAGACATGTCTCATTTAAAATAACACTTTCATTTTTACATTCTCATCCTAATGAGAAGGTATTAGTTTTATGTAAAATTTGACTTTGTCGGTTTTCAGCAAATCTCTACATTTTGAGACCCCCTGAGTCAGAAAAAACGATTTTTACGAAGAGATCTCTCTATCTGTCTGTAGTATCGTACAGGAATGCTAACTTTCGAAAGACTAATCAGATTAAATTGTGCTTTGGCATTTTTTTAAGGCAATTTTCTAGCAACAGTTTTCGATTTTACGATCAAATTATGTGAGATACGAACAAAATATAAAAAAAAAAACATTGTTTATTCGAAAAAGATCTACAAATTTTCTACACATCAATTTTTGATAAGGCCTGTAGTTTTCGGTTCCATTGTGATAACACTTTTTCAAAAAATAAAAAATTCAATTTTTCGGCCAAACTATGCGACATACGAAAAAGAGTCCAAAAAACAAATTGTTGCTCTTAAAAGGACACATGAAACCTATAACTTTTTTCTGATAGAACTCACAGTTTTTCTTTTGAACATCAAAATTGCTATTGAAAGATCGAAAATTAAAATTTTCAGTCAAGCAACGTGAGATATAAAAAAAGTCTAGAGAAGAAAAAAGTGCTTCTAAAAAGACCTACAAAGTTTCATTAAAACGTCGATAATTTAAATTATCAGTGAAACTACGCGAGACAGCAAAACATTTTAAAAAGGACATAGTTTCTTTTAAAAAGGCCTACAAAATCTCTTGTAACTATTTTTTTTATAGAACTCACCGTTTTTCTTTTAAAAATTAAAAATGCTATTGGCAAACTGAAAATTGAAATTTTTTGTGATTATATAATTATATAAATACATATACAAAATCAAGCGTGAGTATTGTAATGAGAATATGTTCCTTAAGACCGATAGCGCCTTAGGTAAATTAATGTTCTGCCCAATCTAAAATTAAAACGAATTTAACAATCTTTTTAAAAGTAGAGGTTTCGTAGCCGAGCGCGAAGCGCAGGTTAAATTCATTATCGTGCATGAAGCCCAAGATACGATTTTCGATCGAAGCAAGTGGCGCCCAAAGAGAATGTGTCCCCGTCGACCGGACACAATTTTTTGTATCTTCGTTTAAAATTCTTCCAAAAAATATTATAGAATATTCTAAAAAATTCCAGAACACTCTACAATATTCTAGGAAGTTTCAAAAATCAAAAGGATAGTTTCTCAGTTTACATTTCCCAATACGTATATTTCCTTTCCTGAATTCGTATTCTCCTGTCTGAATAATGCATGTTTTTCTAATACGACATATTTCTCAATATTATATGAAATTTTAGGAATACCGAGATAAACAAAAAGAATAGTGCAATTAAATAAATGAGTGATTATTTAATAACTTATTCAATTTCGAGTGCATGAAATGTAGCCAGTCAAGATACGATATAAAAAGAGCATAGATATGAATATTTAAAGAAATACCGCAAATGCAAAACAGGAAATGTAGGATCTATAATTCTATAACCTTAACGCTTGACATTTATAACAAACAAATGCCTAAAGGAAATGGTCAATTTTATTGTTTTATTACAAAATGTAGTTATGAAAAGGTCAGCTGATTTGAAATTAAAATCATAGAATGTATAAATATCGTAGTTGCCTGAGATATTAAGATAGAATCAAAATCATAAAATAAGTCTGAATACGTAAGTAGTTACTAATAAGAAGTGCAATTCTAGTGAAACGCAATTCATTTCGATCATGGTGAATTGTATTTAATGTCTAATGGTTAAATTGCAATTAAAAAATGCTTCCGTGAATTGAGTTGAGCCGTTCTCTCGGCGGAAAAGTGAAAACCGAGAAAACGTCAAAAGAAAAAGAAATGTAGTATTCTCAGATGTTATGAGTAAATTGAACAGGGTTTTAACTTTTTTTGCCAAATAATATCATCTCTCGATAAAATGTGGCAATATAATGAAATTTTTTAGTGTTGACCAAGAACCGAACTTTTGAAAACGTGATAAAGAACCGAAATTTAGAGAACAGCATCAGGGTCTATGGCTTAATGTATCTGACTGTTAAATTTTGAAAGAAAATTTTGAAAAACATAAACTTAAAAAAGTCAAATTGTGTAACAAAATTGCAGAAGAAGGCTTGAAAAGAAGTATGTTTCCGAAAATCATTTTTTTGAAAACATATACTCAAGAAAGTCAATTTGTGTTTTAATGTTAATTGCACAAAAGAAATATCATACGATATAAATATTGCTTAGTAGTTTCCCAGTAAAAATTTCCCTGATGAGGAAGGCTTCGAAGCATGTTGGTCCCTAGTAGTATAAAAAAGACGGATAAAGAATAAGGAAAAAAGAGCGAGGGGATTTGGTTGTCTCTTTTCTTTTTTTCACCCTCTTCTTTACTTTGTTATATAACTGTCTCTAATGAGCCGATTATACTGTTGTTTGGAAACATACTTCTCTCATTTTAACTCCCTTTGTGCAATTATGTTACAAAAATTGACTTTCTTGAGTATATGTTTTTGAAAAAATTGATTTTTGTAAATATATTTTTTTAAGCCTTCTTGTGAAATTTTACTACACAGTTAAGCATTGCTGGGCGCGGTTAGTACTTGGATGGGTAACCGTTCAAGAATACTGCGTGCTGTTGGCCCGTCGTGGGTGTGGTGGGCCCACATTGGTAGTAAATATCCACCTAGAAACACTACCCGAATCGGGTAGTGAGGCAATGAACTTTCGAGTTCGAACTGCTGATCAATGTATGTATGTATGTTTTTTACAATTTCCTTTCAAATTAAAATTAGATACTATTATTATTACATTTTCCTAAGAAAATTAAATATTTTGAGCGTGGGTTATACAGGAAAGTAATAAAAAGCCAAATTATTGTTCCGTTAGAATGTTTATTGGGGCCCTAGGCCTCAGTGAAGTCCCCAATAAAATCAGAGGTAACTGTACTGTAAGGTTGGTTAGAATCATTATAGATAGATTTGAAAGGCATAAACATACATTTAACACTTTATTCAATTGTTAAAAATAATTTATTTAAATAAATACTCCAGTGAATCAGGGTTTCGTCTGCCCATGGGCCTTAATATATTAAACAATGATTTAAACTTTATAAGTTTAAATTCGTTGCTAAAGACCATTGTAATAATAAAGCGAGTTCATTGAAGTAATTTGTTTAGAGATAAAAACAATCGTGTTCTTGAAATAGCCAATTTTGTGACACGGCCCAGCCATAGAAACTGAGCATTCGACCGTGCGCGCACACTCAAAAAATTCACTAAAAATCTAAAAGTTGAAAAAAATCTAAAAACCAAGGCAACATAAATTTTAGATGTCAGAGAATCCGAAAAGCCGTTCTCCCCAAAAACAGCTTGAGGCGGCTTAAGTTGTTCTGCAGAGAACGGCTCAGTTGAATATCTGCAATTGCTGTGAATTGCAGACATGCAATAAAACTAGTGCACTGTTCTATTGCACTGGATTGTTTTGCAAGTCTTTGGAGCATTCTATTGAAGTCATTTGACGACTTGCAATTCAAAGCGATTTTAAAAAAAGTTTTTAATTGGCAACTACTTTAAAAATTGTGAATTAATTTATTTAGTCTGAAAATAGTCAAATAGTAGTAAGTTATTTATATTTCTTGAGCATCTCATTTTTTTTTAAATTTCAATGAATATTGAAAGAAAATATTCAGTTCTTTCTAGAACTAAATTTTTGGTATAACACAGAAAAAACTGGGGGTTCACTGAAGTTGTGGCTTGTGCTCGAATAGAAACATTTAGGCACACCCAAAAAGGTGCCTTCAGGGACCTTGTACAGAACAACGCGAAGGCGCATTCACAAACAAACCATTTTCAAAGTAGGCTTGGTAAGTTAGTGATCGATGTACAATTATCGACCGATGACTTAAGACGAAAAGTTTCTTGCATATAAATACGCCTTTATGTTTACAAGGTTAATACATAACCTGTAAATTATGTTTGTCAAGTCATTGTATCTATTCTCATTGCAATAATATTTTGTATTTTAATTCTCTTCATTAAATTATGTCCATCAGAGTTCGATTACATGTGTACTTCAAGGTAAAACTTGTGTTATCAATTAGATAAAATGTCGAAGTGGGCAAAGCGAAAAATAAGTTCTTTGGAAAAAGGCTCTATATTAAAATTGGGTTCCTTTGGAGGTACAAATAGAATCTCCTTTGAAACTAGTTAATCGTTTTCGGTTCCTTTTGAGCAAGAATGGTTCATTTTGTTGCAGCTCCTTTGAAACGAAAAATAGGTTCGTATGGTCATTCATCTGGGCGTTAATCTTTATTTGGGTAAACTGATAGAAATTTCTTGAAAATTCAAGGACTTTTAAATTACAAATGTAATTTAAATTTGAAGTACTGGTAAATGAAAGTGATTTTCTTTGGCTTGTTACTTATAATTCATTTATAAAAATACTTTATATCCTATTTTTTTTATAAGTTAAAATAGTGTTTTAAATGTAGGTTCATAAAAAAAATTGTATAGAATTTACGATAGTATAATCCACAGATATTTAAAACCATAAAATCCATAGAATAATTAAGATAGAATCTGAAATCGCAACCTAAACTATAAGTTAGTTCACATGTATTTATATTTCAGACTCTAACATGATTTTCAGATCAATAATTCACCTACAAAGTCAAAAAAATTAATCAAAGGGAAATGCAAGATGAATTATAGTTTATACCATTTTGTGAACTGAAATTAATTATTAAAGTGGAAGCTAAGGCATGCATACTTCGAAATTATTTTTTTCAATTTGAATGCACACTGTACATGAAATTTAATGTACATGAGTGGAATACATATGTATACAAATGCATAATGTGCATTAAAATTCAGTCAGATTTTAACAATTTACTTAGAAGGGCGAGAAAAGCTACAATAAATCAGTCCATTAAGAGAGAGTACAACCCCCCCCCCCCCTAACACTCTAAAGTCTAAACCAGTAACTGAACCGCTTTCCCATACACCCCTTACCGACATCCTCACATACCTCGTTTCTCATGCTCTCCCCTCTCTCTCTCTCTTCTCACCCTCTCTCGCGTCACATGCCCTCTTTCATTATAACCTGATACTCATATCCTCTCTTTGATTATGCTTCCCTCCCTCGACTCACAACATCCTCCAATACCTTCCTCCAACCAATTATGCCTTTCGTGCCTCCTCCACACCGTCCTCTTACCCGTAATTCTTATTACTTGCTTCCCCAATATAGTCCTACTCTCATGCCTTCTGTTTGCGTCTATAACCCATGATCATCCCTTTATACTTCCACACCTCCCTCTTCTGTAAATGTATCCCGACTCCCTGCCCCAGATCCCTCCAATATATGGCACATATCAGCTCCCAAAATTATACCCCAAACCTCTTCTCCCATAAGACCCTCTATATTTTTCGCCGCATATCCCTATATCTATATTCAAGAAATTTCAAGGGATTTCAAGGCATTCTATAGGATTGTCATGCCTTTTAGGAATTTTAAGGAATTTTAAATAATTTCATGGGATTTCTAAAGATATTAAACATTTATTAAAGTCTCAGAAATGCAATTCGGAAATTCAACGGGAAACTCTCGGGAGCCAATCGGGAAATTCTGCTCGTGTTCCTAAAACCAGAGTTCCCCTGAGAAAATGTGTTTTATACACCTACTAAATGGGTTAGATGTCTTGTCCTCGAGGAGCGCACTGGAGGGATCCTAAAGTCCGCCTAAAACGAGATTTCCCTGGAGATGGTGTGGGACCCCGGGAGTTTCCGGTTCGACGCTAGATTTCGAAGAATCCTGTAATATGCCTTAAACTTTTAAGACACACTTAACAATAAAAGTTCTTCTGAATTCTCTGGAAGGGAAATATTCTCCGTAATTAGTGTGAATTTTTTTGATAGACTACCTCCATCCAACGTCCCAAATAATAATATAATCTATTTACCCTCCCCCCCCCACCTAAAACGTGTACTATAGTTTATGAACGGCCCACCGAGGGGTTGACAGCTCGTGAAGTCAGGTGCACACTTGTAATGAAATCTCCTGAAGTCTCCTGAAATATCTGAAATCTCCTGAAATATCTGAAGTCACTTGAAGTCACTTGAAGTAAATTGAATTCACTTGAAGTCACTTGAATTCACTTGAAGTCACTTGAATTCAATTGAAGTCACTTGAAATCACCTGAAATATCTGAAGTCATTTGAATTCACATGAAGTCACGTGAATTCATGTGAAGTCACTTGAAATCACCTGAAATATTTGAAGTCATTTGAATTCACATGAAATCACGTGAAGTCACTTGAATTCCAATGAAGTCACTTGAAGTCACTTGAATTCTCCTGAAGTCACTTGAAATCTCCTGAAGTCAGTGAAATCTTCTGAAGTCCTTGAAATATCCTGAAGTATCTTGAAGTCAGAAGTAGGTGTACATTCAATCGGTCGAGTTGTCAACCCCTCGCGGCCCACACATAACACTATATACTTTCTAAGAGTCACATTAAAAAAAGGCTATTTACAAATGTTGATATTGCCAAAGTGTATTGGCCTTGTTATTTTTTTGTTATGAAACAAAGAATGTGTTTGATTGAATACAGAACTGTGGAATTTCATGCAAATAAGGAGAATACTCGAGTATGGCAGCAGACAATTGGTCGATATAACTGCATCAGTATTTTTTACCCTTACCTAGAATAAAGCCCTATTTCAGCTATTCAAGTGGTAAAACAATAAGCCATAGAGACTTTTGAATAAAACTTTTGAATTCAGTAGACGTTAGAATTCAGAGGTGATCTGCATTCTGTATTCGGCACCTAGGGTGGAACGGAATCCCTCGGTGGTATAACGTGGATCACAGACAGCAGATACGACACAGTAGGAATAGCCGACGGCCGCTGGCCGGCACGGAGGCCGCACGCGAGTCAGTAAGTCAGTTCAGTCGTTCGCTCGCTTCAGGCGCATTCGCATCCATGCTCCGTCGGTCCTTCGCTCACTCACTCGCATATTCATTGAATCATTGACAGTGACTCGTGCTTTGCTTCTTTCGTGTCAGTTGATTGATTTTGATTTTTTTTGACACGGCGATTTAACCTACCACCATTTCTGCCTTTTTTTTTATTCACCTCGGGTCCAATGCGATTCGCGAGAATCGCTCGAATTCCGCGAGTGTCTTCTCGTTGCTCTTACCGTTTCTCGCTTTGCGACTAACTGATCGTTATCGCGCAACGATGCACGGATATTTTTGTACCGAGGTGAAGTATTGCCGAGTACTCTTGATAACCCAATATCAATAACAAGAAACCACACTTTCAAAAGTTTGCTAGGAATTGTTGAAAAAGAAAAAGAGTAACTTTATGACAAAAAGAAAATCTGCAAGGGAAATAAAGAGAGAAGAACATATGAATAAAGTAAAAGAGGATTTAACAAGAGTGATATCTTCAAAGTAAAGGATCATCGCATAGAAAAAGAACATCTAATGAGAGTTCCATATCTCGTGGTGGTCTAATAATCTTTCAGTTTTTTTTCTTTCTTGTGTTGTACTTTGAAGTGAAGGCGAGTTGTAGATGTAGAAAGAGAAAAGAGTGCGGATCGCTGAAAGGAGAGTGAAAGTGAGTGGGAAAGAGAGAGTGAGCGAGAGATGTAGAGTGGAAGCAGAAAACGTAGGATATGCATATGTGCGTGCACGTGCAGTGGAAAGAAACCTAGTGCCGGTGATTTGAATCCTCGCGGAAGGAAACGGGAAGAGATTCAAAAGGTGTGCCGGGAAGATGCAGTTTTACGAAAGTCTCCTGTCTCTGACACTCCTCGTGGTCGTATATCGTCCGCTGACATTGCACTGCCGCAGGGTCGCGCCGCTTATGGAAGATGATTGGGCGAGGAGGCCACATCGCGCTACCGGTGAGTGACCACGTTTTTCTCCCGCGCGACGCCCACTTCAAAGCAACACTATCTTTCTCCCACGTTCATGTAAACACAGATGATAAACATTATGGTTGTCCTCAAATAAGTTTTAGCGAAATTTGGAATGCGGATTTAGAAACGGCCTTGTCTGCCCATGCAAAAATTCAGTACGAATGACAGGTCTCTTACCGTATGAATAGCGGGACCCGGGGACCTGCAAAAAGGGCTTTTCGTTGCAGCAAAATATCGGTACGCATAGCTAGGTTTTTTCGGTACGAGTAGGCACTACCTTTTGTAAAAGACATTCCACCAAAGACGGTCTTAGCAATTTTGACAAATGGAAAATGGAGAGGAACTATAACCATGTACTAAAAGCCCAAACAAGTTTCAGGACTAAAAACTTCGAGGTTGCACTTTACGATAAAAAAGACAAATGTTTATTCAAAATTTTATTGCTGTTTTGTTTTAAGTGATGCGTCAAAATGATACATTTGTTTAAAAAATTTGTTTAAACAGTCAAAACATCTTTTAACCAAATGTGGTAGCAAGGAGCCATTAATATGTAATTTTTTGTTGATTCAAAGACAAGAAAATAAATGTTTAGTCTATAGATACATAATGCGATAAGCACTGATTATAAAACTGTTAATAATAGTAGTAATAATTGAATCGTTTGGTGCAATAATAACCCAAACATATATGTGACTTCTGAAAATACAAGTAGGCTGTTATTGCACCTAACCGTTCAATTGGTAATCGTTATGCATGTTTTTTAAACTTATATCGCCACGATAGCTACTCCTTTACTCTTTCCCACCCTCATATTCTAGCCACGTTTCTATCATCACCACGAATTCCCATTGCCTCAAATTTTTTATAAACTCTCTATCCTTTCTGTAAAAGCCATCTACAATCCAGTAGAAAATCCTACGTTTTTCCCTTCTTTCACATTTTATCTCTTTTTCTTTTCTACTATCTCTTAATTTCCACCCTTCCGTTTCTTTCTCACATATTCCCCCGTCCTCTCACATTTAACTAACTCTTCCCTATTAGGGGGAGATTACGATATCCGTGGCGACAAAGTTTTAATGTGGATTCCTATAGGATTTTTGGCGAGAAACACGAATCTGAAATTTTTAAATCGATATCTCGAATAGTTTTCGAGATATCGATTTTTTTATGTTGAAATTACTGACTTTTGTTTTTGATTAACCGAATTTATGAATATTGATTTCGATGGGATTTTTTGCGAGAAACACGAATCTGAAACTTTTAAATCGATATCTCGAATAGTTTTCGAGATATCGATTTTTATATGTTAAAATTATTGACTTCTTTTTTTGATTAAAATAATTTCTGAATATCGATTTTGATTAGATTTTTTTCGAGAAACACGGATCTGAAATTGTTAAGTCGATATCTCGAATAGTTTTCGATATATCTATTTTTTATGTTAACATTATTGACTTTTATTTTTGATCAATATAATTTCTAAATATCGATTTCGATAAGATTTTTTGCGAAAAACACGGATCTGAAATTTACAAATAGATATCTGGAATAGTTTTCGAGATATCGATTTTTTCTGTTAAATTGAATAATCGAATAATACAGGTCTCACCCCTATCCCTTTCCAATGTCTAGTGGGGTACGGGAAAGCACCCCTGTGACTGGTCACAGAAATAATATAAAGTAACACCCCTACCCCTTTTCCAACGCCTCGTGGGGGCGGGAAGGCACCCCTGTGACTGGTC
>CAKNYM010054149.1:37341-77692 GCA_932195095.1 Andricus curvator | reverse complement strand
GTGACTGGTCACAGAAATAATGAAAGGTCACACCCCTACCCCTTTTCGAACGCCTCGTGGGGGCATCCGTAAGGAAAGCGAGGTTATGTCCATCTAAAAGAACCGACAGGACAGAAAAATACATTTCTATAATTCATATTTTTAAACAAGTAAGTTATTTATTAATTATAAATAGAAGAATATCTCGAGACCTAATTGCGAGATATCGACTTGAAAGTATTTGAGCCGTTTTTCTCGTAAAAAATCCCATATCGGAATGAACTTTAAGAAATTATATACATTTAAAAAAAGTTTTAAAAATCGATATATCTCGTAAACTATTCGAGATATCGAATTAAAACTTTCAGATTCGTGTTTCTCACCAAAAATCCTATAGGAATCCGCTTTAAAACTTTGTCGCCACGGATATCGTAATCTTGCCCCTATTAGGATTAATGAAAAATTGAAAGGCAGCAGGTATAGATGAAATCTCGAATGAAGTTTGGAAATATGGGAGAAAGCAATTGAAGGAGTAGGCGTGGATAATGTGCAACAGAGTATGGAGATGGGTAGGTTGGCCAGAACTAAGGAATGAAGGGCTTGCGTTAGCCACAGTGAAAAAAGCAAAAGGGGAAGGGGGTAAAGATGATATAGGGGTGAGGTTAGTGCCGACATTGTGTAAGACATATGTCACAATAGCATCAGAAAGTTTAAAGAAAGAAGTAGATGAAAAAATATGGTTAGAAACGGCATGGGAGTTATTAATAATATTGACGTGCTATAGATAAAACTATGGACGAAAGGAAGATGAGAGAAGGTTCAATGAAAAAATTCGATTTTAATTTCAGGTTTGGAAGATGAAATGAGAAAAAAAGGATAAGGAGCAGTGAGGCTAGGAGAAGAAAAAATGTATAGACTAATATATGCGGATAATATAGTGATGTTGGCGTAAAATGAGGAAGGAATGGCGGGTTTAATTACGAGGTTAGAAAAATACATGTATAGAAAGAAACTGAAACTTAATACAGATAAAACGAAGGTAATGAGGTTTAGAAAGGGGGGAATGAGAAAGAAAAAAATGGATAGCAAGATGGAAAGGTGTAAAGCTGGAGGATGTAAAGGAATTTAAATATCTCGATTTTATCATGCAAGCGAATGAGCAACATGAAGCTTATATTAGGAAAAGCATTAAAGAAGCGACGGGGGTAATGAAACAGCTGTGGGGAATAGGAAAAAGAAAATTGAAATACGCGAATGAAGTTGTTTGATACCCTGGAATGGTTCGTATTTATAGCCATAGGGCAGAGATATGGGGCTGGAAGGAGAGGAAGCAGATAGAGAGGTTGCAAGATAGATATATTAGATGGACATTAGGGGTAAACTGGAGAACTTCGGCTTATATGGTAAGATAAGAGACTCAAAGGGACAAGTTATGAACAAGGGCGGGAAACAGGGCGAGGAAATTTGAAGAGAAGTTAAGGAAAAGGAGTTAGCGATAAAGTGTTACAAAGAGGTGTAAGAAAGAGGAAAGAGGGCTGTAGAGTTAACGCGATGGGTAGAAGAAAGAAAAGCGGTTTCTAAAGTTCGAGGTAGAGAGAAGGAGGAAATATGAATTATGAGGATTTAGACAGAAGGGGTAGAGAAAAGCAAGTAACAGATAGATGGGAGAGAATAGAGCTTTGATAAATATTAGCAAGGAAACACGAATTTTAAAATTAATACATTTCTAACTGTAAAATACCTCAAATCATTTATGTCGCCAACAAAGAGTAGGTCAGTGTTTCAAAAACAACTACTGGATTTTATTTGTTACTACTACCCTCATTACACATTAAAAATCATTCTTACGCATCCTGTCACATTAACATATTGTAAAGAACAACTTTCAAATGCAAAGTTTACCTATATCGAATTTTGAATTCGTAGTTACAAAAATATTGTCAGATCTGTTTACCCTGGATTTGATAATAAATTAATAAAAAAATGTATATTCAATCGAAGAGATTCTCGTTTCAATTGTACTTTTTTCCTGCGCATGCAATAGGGTAAGTCGAGGAGAGATGGATCACGAGGAGAGATGGATTACTTTTCACCATTTTGAGCCTATATTGCCGACTGAGCTGGTTGTTTGAGTGTCAGTGTGTCATAATGCAAAAGCAAAAAGTTCGAGATGTCGTGCCACTGTCGCGTTTTTTTACGAAGCTAGAGGACATTCAGTTTTCGATACGCTCGAAAAACACTGCGAACTTTTTCTTGTGCGTCAAAAACAAAACGTTCCCCCTTCAGTCGTTGTGATATGTGCCAAAAGCAAAACGTGCGTCGAAGCGTTGGCTCCTATTGCAAGATTAGTATATGCTATACATGATCTACGAACATAATATCTCAATTTATCACACCCATTACTCTTTCGAAGTTCACGGAGAGTTGGATCACCGACGTTCATTCTTCATGAAATTCGACCAATGCCGAGACTTGCAGGGCTCGAAACTGCGACTCGTCGAACGATGGGGGGGGGGGGGGGCAAAGTTCTTACTTCGAAGAAGAACCAAAAGCATCTTCGAGAAAAAGTCACGAAAAAAAGACGCGATGAGAAAACAGCTGCCGAGAAAATCTGGCAAAAAGTCAAAAGTTTAATTTGTATCATATGTGATTTGTATTTGGATTCGTATGAAAATATAAAATATTTTTCATGACACTTGAAAATAAACAAAAATTTAATTAACAGTCAATATTTTTATTAAATATGATGGTAACGTTTATTTTTTCATTCTGATC
This sequence comes from Andricus curvator, assembly GCA_932195095.1. Lineage (NCBI taxonomy): Eukaryota > Metazoa > Arthropoda > Insecta > Hymenoptera > Cynipidae > Andricus > Andricus curvator. The sequence continues at coordinate 74,938 of CAKNYM010054149.1, read as the reverse complement.
CATCTCTCCTCGAATGATCCATCTCTCCTCGAGTTTTTTTTCAAACGTGTCTCATGGTGTCCTTCACAAGGAACGAAACCAACCTTACACGGACTAAACAATTTTTTTTTTCGCGAAATCTCGGCTGTAGATGAGAGAATAAAAAAGTGATCCATCTCTCCTCGACTTACCTTACAAAATTTTGGAACGAATTTATTAAATTTATGGCCAACAGCCATACCACGCTGAAAAAACCAGTTCTCGTCAGATCACTGAAGTTAAGCAGCGTTGGGCGCGGTTAGTACTTGGATGGGTGACCATTCGAGAAAACTGAGTGCTGTTGGCACATCGTGGGTGTGGTGATCCCACACTTGTAGTTATTTACTACAAGTTATCCACCTAGAAACACTACCCGAATCGGGTAGTGTCACGCCTACCCCGAAAGGGAAATGGCTTAATGGTATACAAGGGATAATACTACCTGCCTTCTAATTGCTGACCAATAGTAGAGAAAGGATTTTCAAAAATTAAAGTGAAAAATAAAAAATGTTGCGCTCATACATTATTCTTTTTAACATCTATGATCAAGTGATTTTCATACACTCGTCATCATCAGCTGTTACTTTGGTCTTACGTTTAATATAAGTGGATATTATAGGAGTTGTAAACGACATGTCCCTATAGCTTGGGAGTTATATATTGTATCATATGCCCTACAGGTGTATTGGTTTTATGATAAGGGATTGGATTCAATGTTAGCAGTTCTTCTGATACCAATTCAGTATCCTGCATATAAAATATTTCTGAAGTGGAATAGATTCAGATATATCGGAGGATATACATTAAAATAAATATAATGCCGGGCAGGAAATGGAACTAATTAATATTATTAAACAATAGAAAGTTTTCTCACTATGCGCTATGTGCAAGAAATATAAAATCTATAAGGATGTGAATATAGTGCGGTCATCGCCCAATGAGTTATACCCACAAAAAAATGTTGGCAACAAAATTAGCCCATCATAGTGGTCAAAAGCCCATAATTTACTGTTCATAACTCGGTTCATAGTATTCTACAGCCTCTATATTTCTTGACGAATTTTGATTATATTTTTATTTTGGAATCGCTCAGTATTAACTTTTTGAGAACGCATCGAGGCTCAATTTATGAATTTCTTTCTGTCTGTACTGTAAAAAAATTAGGTTGGAACTTTCCATTAAATGTATTGGGAGTTTATTTGGGAAACGTAAGATCACGCTTCAATACATGATATAAGTAGCAGTAGTAATTTAATATATGTATAGTAGTTTTCAAATGCTGGTATTGTGATATTGGCATACATGTATTGTCATATTGCCACACATGTAATTCAATGTTGCAGAAGAAAGATTAAAAAAAATCGTAATTCGCAGGCACGGAGAATCGACTAGTTAGACTATACTAGCTTGGCACAATTTTCATCTTACTTGAATAGAGGATCACTCGTATGCTAGATGGGCTAAAATGAGTGTAAGGTAAAATTCCAGTACCAGTATTGTAAAGTGAAATTGCAATACATGTATGGTAAACGGTACGTATTCTTGCGTATTAAAATTTCACCTTCCAATACCAGTATTGCAATTTTACCTTACACTCGCATCGTAAATGTATTTTAAGAGGAAAAATCTGGTAAAATCCCACAAATGTTTATTAGTGTATGTATATAAACAGACAAGTAGGCGGTTCGGGCCTATAAGAATGGGTTTCCTAGCTTTTTTGAATCTATTATTTCAAATCAAATAAAAATAATATGACGGTCAATAACAACCTCATTCCCTCACCACTTCTTCTCAACTTTCCGTTACCCTCCCACCTACTTTCCCTCGTCACTCATTCTCTTCTCTCACCCCAGCCCCACTTCTCAAACTATATAGTCAACTCAACCATTCTCCATTTCCCTCCCATTTTCCCTTCTCCTCTCACAACTCATTTTTTCCTCCCACCTCCTCATCTCACCCTTCCCCCTCTTCTATATACCATCATTTTCTTATCATCCCCTTCTCACCCTAAACCTTACACCCTCATACGTCCCCTGACCTACCCTCTCTCGTACTCAATATAGAACACATAGCAAAGGTTGCTAAGGGATTGTTATTCTCAACACATAATAATTGCAGCGGCAATAAGTAGTGGTTTTTGGGGGACCTGAACTTTATTCGTCTTGTATGGATGTACCACCACGTTTGAATGCAAATGCTCATTTCTTAACTGTCGACAATGTTGGTAAATATTCTCAAAAAGTTGAATTAAGTTCGTTTGTTATTTATTTTGTCCTTAAACGTTTTAAAAAGAAGCATTTTATCACTACGCGAAATTTAACTTTATCTATTTTTAGGGGGAAACTAAAACAAAGATAAAATTTTTTCGAAATGTAAATATACCAACCCGATAACCGGTGACATTTGACGATAAAATAATTATAAAAAAAAAGAAATCAGTTAATATTTCAAACTCACGCATCGCATTCGAAACTTCTTATGGTATTTAAACGGGGAAAACTAAGTAAAACCTTCCAAATGAGGTAACTTTCTCAAATATAATCGAAATGTAGTGATTTTTGCAAGAAGAAGTAGCTTTTCACGCACTAAAACAGTGATTATATGCGAATTCGATCATTTAAGGAAGCGCTGAAATGCTTAAATACGGTGGCGAATACATACCTCACAGGTTGTGCGAATTGATAAATTTATGTATCGAGACGGGAGAAGTCCCAGACGATTGGAGAAAAGCGATTATCGTACCAATATACAAAAGAAAGGGAGACAAAAGCAACTGCAGCAATCACAGAGGTATCAGTCTACTAAGTGCCGTAAGTAAAATATACTCAAAAATACTTATTCGTAGGGTAATGGAAATCACAGAAGAAAAGATATGGGAAGTCCAAAGTGGTTTTATGCCAGGAAGATCATGCACAGATCAGATATTTAGCCTAAGACATATCACAGAAAAAAACTTGAGAGTAGGAAAGAAAGTTTTCTGTGCATTTATTGACCTAGAAAAAGCATTTGACAAGGTAAATCGAAGTAAACTTTGGGAAGTCCTTAAAGAGTACGGAGTAAATGGAGGGCTCCTGCAAGCAATAAAAACAATATATAAAGGTAGTAAAGCGAGCGTAAGGGTAAATGGGAAACTGAGTGACTGGTTCCATATTATGCAAGGCGTAAAATAAGGATGCGTTATGTCCTCGTGGCTATTTATCATATTCATGGATAAGTGTCTAAGAACTGCACTCTTCGACGAAGAAGGTGTAGATCTCCAAACAGTCAAGGTACGTGGGTTAGCTTTCGCAAATGACAAGATTGTTATGGCAGAATCAGTCGAGGACTTGCAAAGAATGTTGAATAAACTTAATACAAGCATGAAGGACATGGGCCTCAAAATTAACGTAGATAAAACAAAAATCATGGTGTTTGAGGGAAAAAGTGAGAAAATAATGTGCAACATTGTCCTAAATGATGAGAGATTAGAACAAGTTGACAAGTACGTATATCTAGGCAGTCTATTCACTAGCGACGGAAAAATAGATGGGGAGTTAGATAGGCGTATAAATAAAGGTAAACAGGTTATCGGTAGAGCAGGGTCCATTCTCACAAATAAAAACATATCAAAAAAAGCTAAAATGGTCATACATAATTCTATATTCGTACCGACTGTACTATACGGTAGCGAGACATGGACCTATCAAGAAAAGGACAGGAGTAAAATTAACGCGATCGGCATGAAACCTCTGCGCATAATATGCGGGAAAACACTGATGGACAAAGTCCGAAACGAGTCAATCCTCAAAGAATGTGGTGCAAAAGAGACAATAGTTGACACATGGGAAAGAAATCAGTTAAGATGGTTCGGTCATCTTGAAAGGATGAAAGATGAACGACTGACCAAACAAGTGTATAAAGGTAAAGTAAATGGCAGAATGCCCAGAGGTAGACCGCCGAAAGAATGGTTAGAATCTGTAAATGAGGCATTAATCCGAAGAGACATAAGAAGCCATAGAAACACGAGAGCCTGCATGAAAAAGTGCATGGACGTGAAGGAAGCTAGAGTAGTATGCCAGGACAGAAAAGTGTGGCGACAAATAGTTTATAAACAGAGTGAAAATAGAATGAATGACGCCTGAAACAAAGACTTTGGAAACTAATGGGCCCAAGTGGGGAACCATACATAACAATTTTGTGAGGCTCTTCACTTGGGGTGATCGCTAGAGAGATTGATCTGCAACCTGGGTCGGTGCAGTGTTGCGGAATAAACGTGTCATTTAAATAAATAACACGAGAATTCCAGATCAATCTAAAATATCTATACCTAACACCTATATACCTTATACCTATATACCTAACTATACACCTATATACCTATTTAGTCCCTACCTATCTACTCTATACCTATATACCCATATACACACCACTACTTTCCAACCGAGCAAGTCACGCCTACCCCGAAAGGGAAATGGCTTAATGGTATAATAATAATAATAATAATAATAATAATAGTAGGGATGTGGCGACCCCATCGCCCGAGAGCTCCGGCTCTTGCAGTCAGCCACGTTGCTTTGGGCTAACTCCCCAAAGCAATGAATTATGCGGTTACGACACCAGTATCGCGCAGTGCCACCCACAATAGGCCTCTCTCGGATGGAGGCCATGGTTCAGTTGGGAGTGGCAATAGGACCGAACCGAGGCGACGACCAGGCAATGGCCCCAGACAAACGCGAGAACATCGATTTAAATGGTCGGACCAACTCAGGAGAGACATCCTTACCTGTTGGCAAAGAAGCTCACCGGCGCGAAGAGGATTCATGAAGAGGTTGCATGACCGTTGGGTCAATATGCACCCGGAATATGCTCATCAAACGCCTCAGTATTTAAGAGATCAGGTATCCTTTTTGCGAAAAAACGGATATGAAGCTCTTTATCAACAAGAAGAAGAGCAACATCCTCCATCGAACATTCCACCCGTTCCAGCAAGACCACCTTTGCAGATAGCCGATAATGCTAACATGAGAAGTAGGAGATCTATCCACCAAAAAGTCTTTCTCAGGATGGACAAATTAGCTGAAGCTAATACTGCTCTCCCCGATTTGCTCCCCGAAGATGTTAATCTCTGGAATCTGAACTGTGTTGTTTACGAGAAGGCGGTGTCCTTGCTTAGCGACAGTAGAAGTAACGAAACTTCAGTACGTCTGAGCAAGACTCGCGAGCGTATTGCACAGCTTCAATTCAAAATTGAAACGGCAAGACGGCAGGCATCAAATATTCAGTGCGTGATTAGCTACATAACATTAAATAAAAAATTCACTCCAAAAGTTAGGGCACTTGCTCGAAACTTGAGGAAAGCAAATCACACGCTGAACAAGTGTAAACTGTTGACCATCAAGCAGCACTGGACGCAAAAAATAAGATCTCTTTCAACAGCGAAACAGCGCCTTGAACTGCGAGTAAAGTGGATTCAGGAAAATTCTACCTTTTCTACTCATCCTTCCCGTCTGTTCAATAAAACGTCACGTGCCGTTAAAAATCCGCCTAGTCGAGAAGAGATTCAAGTCTTCTGGGAACAAGTATATGGAGATACTTATCAGCTAAATGAAGACGCTTCAGATATATCACTCTTTCGTAACTTTTGCCAAAGGCAAAGGTTACAAGGTCCAGAGGAAGAGTGTCCACTAATTACTGCTGAAGAAGTGAAGAAAGTTATCGCTAGAACTAAGAACTTTTCAGCGCCAGGGCCAGATAAAATCAACAACTTTTGGTGGAAGAAGTTTACTTCTACGTACCAACATCTAGCTCGTATATTTACTACTTTCTTAAACGGAGAACAACCCGTCCCGCAGTGGCTAGTGGAAGGACGCACGGTATTGATTTCTAAGACAGGAGATTTGTCAAGTCCAAAGAACTACAGGCCCATAGCTTGTTTAAACACCAGCTACAAGCTATTCACTGGCATCCTCAAAGAGAGGATATTAACATCTATCGAGCCGGTATGGAGTGCAATAGTTGAACAACGTGGATGCAAGAGAGGTCTGGCAGGTTGCAGGGAGAACCTGTTAATAGACAGGTGTATCACCCAGGACTCGATCAGGTATCGACGCAATCTGTCCATGGCTTGGATTGACTACCGTAAGGCATTCGATAATACGAACCATGAGCTACTTATTAAGCTCATTGAATGCATGGAGGTGCATCCAAAAATAGTGAGATGCATAAAAGAGCTTATGTTCTTGTGGCGGACAAGATTTGTCATAACATCTGACAAAAGACAAGTGACTACAAGCTTTATCACATATAAGAGGGGAGTCTTCCAAGGAGACTCTCTAAGTCCGATACTTTTCTGCATCTCCCTCTTGCCTCTATCTATTGTGCTCCGAGGCAAAAGCTCTGGATACCTATGTGGCCCGCCGAACAAAAGAGAATATAAGGTCAACCACCTTTTATACATGGACGACCTTAAACTCTTTGCTTCCTCGAAAGAGGACCTTAACATCCTTGTGGAGGCGGTAAATAGGTACTCTAAAGCGATTGGCATGAGCTTCGGACTGGACAAGTGTGCCTGCGTCCACCTACACCAAGGAAGACTAGAAACTACATCATCGGGTCACGATCAGGATGTTCAACTCATCGGCGGAAATACCATTCAACATCTTGGTATTGGAGAAACATATACATATCTTGGAATACCGCAAGCGGAAACCCATGATGTGCTTGCGTTAAAAACGGCCCTTGGAAAAAGGTATCGCCAAATTCTCAGAAAAATTTGGACTTCCGAATTATCTGGAAAGAATAAGATCCAGGCGACCAATATGCTGGCCGTTCCTATACTGCTCTACACGTTTGGTGCAGTGAAATGGAACGTCGATGAGTTGAAGCAACTTGACCGAAGCACACGCAAGATGATGACAATCCATCGAAGTCATCATCCTAGATCTTCCGTACCTCGAATATACCTCCCTCCAGATAAAGGGGGTAGAGGCTTGCTGAGCTTAGAGTGTCTTCATCGCAGAACGGTTCTGGCTACAGCCTGCTCAGTTCTAAATAGCACAGATTTTCTTATGCGACTAATACATCAACATGAAGTCGTCAATGCTGCGGCGTTTCTATATCGTGCCGCAGATAGGGCCGCAGAGGAGCTTGGCCTCCCATTTGATTCCAGCGACACTACACATGGCCTAACATCACTAACACCTTTGGTGCTCAAAAGTCGTGTACAGGAAGCAGAACATACGCTTCTACTAAGAGAACATGCTGACAAGCCCCTTCATGGTAAATTCTACGGCATTATACGTAGAGAAGAGCTCTCGATGGGTCTGTCAAACATGTTTCTCAAGTCTGCTGGATTAAAATCGGAGACTGAGGGATTTCTTTTTGCCTGTCAAGATGGCGTTATAGACACCTTAGTTTACCGCGAGCGCATAATGAATATACCTGTAGGCGATACCAACTGCCGAGCGTGCAAGCAAGAGCCAGTAACACTTGGACATGTTCTCAGTGGATGCTCAAAATATGCACGATACGGGTACATAGAGAGACACAATGCGGCTCTAAAAGTGTTATATTACCATCTGAGGCACTTCTATGGTGTTGATCTATTGCCCGTCTTGCCATACGCCCAGGGGGAACTCGAGTCCGTTGTGAAGAATGATCAGTGTAAGATCTACTGGAATTTCTCATTCTCGACCACTCAACGTATCAGTGCTACGAAGCCTGATATTGTCCTCCAAGATCTGAAGAACAAGATCATTTACGTGATTGAATTCTCGGCACCAGCCGATGGTAATATCACGGCAAAGGAGGAAGAAAAACGGGCGAAATATCAAGCACTTCTTTTCGAGCTAAGCAGGCTCTACCAAGGCTTCAAAGTCCATCTTGTAGTTCTCATAATCGGCTGTCTTGGAGGTATGAAAGCTTCATTTATTAGCCAACTCAACAAGATTCCGGCTTGCCAGCGTCAGGCTCATTCCATCGCGAACCGGATGCAAAAGGCTGTTCTTCTGGGATCACTTCATCTGGTCCGTCAACACTGTTCCTCATAACATTCCACAAAGATTGGTAGCTCTAAAAAAGTATCCAGAGGGGAAATTTCATCTCCAACTGTCCCGTCTGCCGCGTAAGATCATCCCCGGCTAGAGACCTGACTCCAAGGAACAGTGTTGCCCGATGTTTTCTCGCAAAATTTCCCGCTCTTGCTTACCTTCTAGGACAGAAGGAGCAGAAGCGGATGACGTACACGTTCCAGTTGCGTCGGGATTGGTTGCTTTTAAAGAACCATGATCGTAGCTTCCGGAGCCTACAACTTCTCACATAATAAGAAAAATTGTAATGGCGGCCGTCTTAATTTCTTAAAAATACCGCATTTTTTAAAATTGGTGTAGCCGCTGTTTGCATTTTTTTAAATTTAAATTATTGGCACATGATCACTGTTTTTAAAGTGTGAAAAGCTGCTTCTTTCTACAAAATTTGTTAGATTTCGATCGCATTTAAGAAAGTTACCGTAAACTCGGGATAAGAGGCGCACTCTTAATTTTGTATTTAAAGTACAATATTGCTCCTTCCAGATTTTGCAATTGAAGCTTTACAATTTTTAATGTAAAGCTTCTATATTTTTGACCTAGAAGAAGAATCAAATATCGCATTCAGAAATGCAGTTGATTAAGGATTCTCAGATTTCTCAAACATGCGTCGCTTATTAGCCTCAGTTTACGGTATCTCATTTGAAGGTTTTTCTCTATTTTCCCCATTTAAATACCATGGGAAATTTAAAATTCGACCCACGAATAACAAATATTAACTGACTTCGATTTTTTGTTGCAAAAACATTTTTTCGTCAAATGTCACCGATTATCGGGTTGGAGCATTTACATTTCAAAACTTCGTGCAAAATGAATCAGCCTAATAGGATATTTTCACATTAGCTGGTTAGTTATTTTCATTTTTAGTTATATTATTTGAAAGTTCGAGAAACTGTTTTACTTATTATTATTAATATGGCAATAAAAATTGTGCAATGCATGCCATGAACAAAAAATTGATCCTTATGCCATCTTTTTCCCTGATATTATATAAGCACTTTCCAACTCAAAATTATCTGTTCTAAGATTTCTGAACCTAAATCCGTAATCGGCTCATCAGATTATTCCTCGGAGAGTTTAAGTGCCAATTAAAATTTAATTGAAAGTGATATCATTGGTCCTAAACCGGTGCTGGTTATTTAATGAGCTACCTGATTTTCTCTGACATTATGCTTATAACCTAAAAAAAATGCAACCTTTCCACTTTTTGCTGAATTTTTTTAATCACCCGGAAAAATGTCAACATGCAAGAGGAAGTGAACTGTGTAACAGGAGCTGTGAAAAACGAAAGAGATTATGTTTAGCATAAAAAGGACAAAAAAGAGAGGTTCATGGTAGAAAAAGTGGCAAGTCGCACTTATCGTGTCTGGCTAATTCGCTCGAACGAAAACAGCGAAATAAACGAAAGAACGCGAGCATTTGCGGGAGTCTGTATGCGCGCCTGTGTACGCATAGGCCTAAGTGGCGTTTATACTTTATACGAGCATGCCTGTTGAGCAGCGTCAACGCGCCAACTAGAACCGGTTCACTTTTTGCTAAAGTAGAATACGAGTCTCACTGGTGACCAGCAATTTTAGAAGTTGAATTTCCAAATTCCCACGAAAAAAGAGAGAATGTCGGAAAACGCGAGAGGCGAGAGAAAAACCGGCCTTTGCTATAATACAAAATGCAGGAGTTATTGGAGGCTTATGAATATTTCCCAAATTCTACGTTCCCTGCTGCTTATTGTACTGAAATTCATTTGACAGAATACAAATTTAACCTTATCTATATTTTTCCGAATTACCTTTTGTCCTAGTTTTCATTATTCCAAATTGCCCTCCTTTTTATTATTCTGAATGATAAATTGCCCTAATTTCTATTGTCCTTAATTACTATATTTGCCTTCATTTTTACCAGTCCGAATTACAATTGGCTATAATTTTTATATCACCCTATTTTAACGAATCACCATTTATCATATTTAACATATTTTATTTATACAAATTGTGATTTGATACAGTTTCCACATTTCCAAATAGCCATACAAACAAAACTTCATTTACACAAATCGCCATTATTTTGCCAATAAGCCCTACTTCATCGAATTTTTACGTAACAGAAACATAATTTTACGTAAAGTACATATGGCGTACAAATAATGGCGCCAAATACGAAGTATTTGGTATTATTATATGGTATGGTATTATTATATTATTAGGCGTGAAACAAGGATGCGTTATGTCCTCATGGCTATTTATCATATTTATGGATAAGTGTCTAAGAATGGCCCTCTTCGACGAAGAAGGTGTAGATCTCGAAACAGTGCAAGTACGTGAGTTAGCTTTCGTAGATGACAAGATTGTTATGGCAGGATCAATCGAGGATTTGAAAAGAATGTTGAATAAACTTAATACAAGCATGAAGAACATGGGCCTAAAAATAAATATAAATAAAACAAAAATCATGGTGTTTGAAGGAAAAAGTGAGAAAACAATGTGCAAGATTGTCCTAAATAATGAGAGATTAGAACAAGTTGACAAGTACGTATATCTGGGTAGCCTATTCACTGGCGACGGAAAAATAGATGGGTAGTTAGATAGGCGCATAAATGAGGGTAAGAAGGTTATTGGTAGAGCAGGGTGCATTCTCAGAAATAAAACCATATCAAAAAAAGCTAAAATGGCCATACATAATTCTATATTCCTACCGACTGTACTATACGGTAGCGAGACATGGACCTGTCAAGAAAAGGACAAGAGTAAAATTAACGCGATTGGCATGAAACCTCTGCGCACAATATGCGAGAAAACACTGATGGACAAAGTCCGAAACGAGATCATCCTCAAAGAATGTGGTACAGGAGAGACACTAGTTGGCATATGGGAAAGAAATCAGTTAAGATGGTTCGGACATCTTGAAAGAATGAAAGATGAACGACTGACCAAACAAGTGTATAAAGGTAAAGTAAATGGCAGAATGCCCAGAGGTAGACCACCGAAAGAATGGTTAGAATCTGTGAATGAGACATTAATCCGAAGAGACATAAGAAGCCATAGAAACACGAGAGCTTGCATGAAAAAATGCATGGACGTGAAGGAAGCCAGAGAAGTATGCTAGAACAGAAAAGTGTGGCGACAAATAGTTTATAAACAGAGTGACAATAGAGTGAATGACGCCTCAAACAAAGACCTTGGATATTAATGGGCCCAAGTGGGGAACCACACATAACAATTTTGTGAGGCTCTTCACTTGGGGTGATCGCTAGAGAGATTGATCAGCAACCTGGGTCGGAGCAGTGTTGCGGAACGAAAGTGTCATTCAAATAAATAACACGAGAATTCTAGATCAATCGAAAAAAATCTATACCCCCTACCTCACATTACTCTTTTCCTCACCGAACAAGTCACGCCTACCCCGAAAGGGAAATGGCTTAATGGTATAATAATAATAATATTATTTAAGTAAATTTAAATTCAAATTTAGCGCCATCATGTGTGTAGGATATGCTGGGAGTCAGGTCGGATATGCTTCGGGGTCAAGTAAAAAAGGAAATAATTAGATGTTCATTCTTTTGTTGTTGCAAACGTTTCCAAGATAAACCATTTTTTCGCACCCTGTCCGTTCAGCGTGGGGCGTAAGGGCACGAGTATGTATGTGTCCAGACTAATAGGCCATTTGGAATTTACCGCTTAGAAATGTCTACAGCATTTAGTTTTTATTTGATTAACATTTTTTTTGAAGACAATTAAATTCTGAAGAGATATGTGGAGCGTGATTTTTTAATTTATTTTAGCTAAAAAAAATTAATAGGTTCGCAATTTTCTGCAAATCTTACCCCTTCTTTTTAGTTTAATTTCATGATATTCTTCTGGGAGTTGTATATTATCATAAATATTTGTTAAAATAGGATAACCATTTTTTTATAAACAAGTTGGAGAAATAAAAGCAAAATTTTGGCATTTTCGCGCTGAATGGTTGTTCTTTTTTTGCTCAGCGACTTTAAAATGTATTTTCAGAGATACTCAACTAGCAATAATGGCTGTTTATTAACAATTTTCATTTTTGTAAACTAACCAGTTTAGTGCGGCAACAAGTCGCTGTTAGTAATCCTACCTAGGTTATATTAGTAACGATAGCAATTCTAGTCACAACAAATAAAGTAGTTACATTTACCAGCAATTTATTTGCCAAGAAAAAAAGTAGTAAAAGTTACAAGTTTCCCTCCCTGGCGACATTGGCAGAACTGAAACCTGAGCAGTGCTGCCAACATTCGCACCGAAATATCGCGTTATGTTCTCGATCGTCGCCATTTTTATCATAAACTTTTTGTGAATTGTCCAGTAGTGAAGACCATGAAGACTGGGGTATCGATCTAAATGTTTTAATAGACGAAAGTAGATTCTTGAAAATTTGATTGTTACAATTTTAGTTATTTCGTTTTAAGATTTTTAATTTGTGATTGCAAGTGTTGCTAAATATTTATTATTTAATATACAAATCAACACTTGATTACCTTATAGTTTTATAATTATTTTATTACTCTCAAAATTACTGTTTCTGACTACTGCAAGTCTGTACTTTTAAATATTGAAATTATAGTAGTTTTTCACTAACATCCCAATGGGCACCTGGGTCTATTTTGACATGACGTCTTATCAGGAGCTCCTGTGTCCACTGATGAGATGTCATAGTAAAATCGACTATAATTTCAATATTGAGAAGTACTACCTTCGCAGTAGTCTACGAACCAGTACTTTTAACAGTAAAACTTTCTAGTTTTAATATAGTAATGATTACTAATTGAAATAGTGAAACTTACTAATTTTAACAGTAAGGACTACAATTTTAAATAGTAAAACTTACTAATTGTAATAGTGAGGATTACTACTTTAAGTAGTGCGTTCAACTAGTTTATTGTAAGACTAACTAATTTAATAGTAAGACTTACTAATTGAAGTAGTAAGTACAACTACCTGAAAATAGTATGTACCATCGAAAGTTGTCGCGACAACAAGTAAAGTAGTAAGGACAACTACTACCAATCTTGCGAATAAAAGTAGTAGCCCCAACCAGTTAAATAGCAGCGGCATATATTACAAACTATAAAGTAGTTGGCCAATAAAGCTTTTAACGGCCCTGGTTATTAACAATAAAAAATTAATTCGACTTTATTATTTTCCTATATCATTAACACGCAAAATTTTTAATTTTTTAAATGAAAATGTGATAATAATAGTCTCTAAAAAGTGTTCTCCGCAAAAACAACTTATAACTCTCTTCACGTATTTGTTCATGAAAATCTATAGGATCACATTTAAACGTAGCAGCTAAAAATATTGAATTTCTTTTTCTTTCGACGTTTCCACAATTTCTACTACGGATAAATTGCCTAGTGAAAAAATAGAAACATTTTCACAGTTGAAAATTTAAAAAAATTTCTCTTCTTTATAAAACTTGTTTTATACGTTTTGTTATTTCTTTACAATTAAATTTGTGAACTAAAGGCTGTAGACTTTCTTCAAGAGTATATTCCAGATCTGGCTCACTGCACATAACTTTTGCACATTTGACAATCGGATACAAGTCAGAATTTTTTGACTGACGCATCAATAATGGCGTCTTTTGATTTGTTTCCCACTGGGTTGCAAAGTAATATTGTATGTATACCATTAAGCCATTTCTCTTTCAGGGTAGGCGTGACACTACCCGATTCGGGTAGTGTTTCTAGGTGGATAGTTTTCTTGTAGTTATAAATAACTACAAGTGTGGGCTCACCACACCCACGATGTGCCAACAGCACTCAGTATTCTTGAATGATCACCCATCCAAGTACTAACCGCGTCCAACGCTGCTTAACTTCAGTGATCTGACGAGAACTGGGTTTTTCAGCGTGGTTATTGATTAAAATAAAATGCTTGTTAAAACTAAACTTTTGTTGTGTCTACAAAAGTTTGGTTGACACCAAATTTTGCTGCGAAAGGATTATTGTGTCAGCAAAACAATTTTTTCCGTGTAGACTAACTATAGTATACAAAAATTAACAACACATAAAACTGAATATAGTTATTACAGGAAAGCGCAACTGGTTGTGCTTTATTTTATAGAATCATAGAATATACCATGTACATGGTTAAAATTCAATATGAGGAGACCGTAGTGCAATAAAAGTTACACGACAAAGAAAAGTGTAATGGTTACAGGCGCAATTTAAATTAAAACGATCTCGATGATAACAGTTACAGTTACAAAAATAAGAATTTCAATTCGAGTACGAATTAAAAAATCTTCTTAATCTAGCACAGAAATTATCAATTTCCTTGATTGTCTAGTCTAGCGGGCCTACGTCCTACCTAAGTCCTACATCATATCATTTTATAAGATCATAAAGCTTTTCCTCTGATTGCATGAGGAAAAATGCATATACATCTCTGTATCCTCATGTTCCAAGTACTCGAATAGTTATGTTTAATACGAAGTAATCAGCTTGGTCAAGGTCGCATTTTGCCCAGACAGACGTTTCTTGGATTTATGTTCTTTTAAACGACCAGAAGAAGCTCCCATATTGGCTGACTACAAAACCGAGGATTAACGACAGCTGTTTCCATTGTCGCAAAGAATGCGATTGTAGAGATTCCGTGCTCCGATTCCTCGCGACTGGCGATCTCATTCGCGGGAACTAAATTACGTTAAGCGATGATCTCAGACGTTTCATCTTATTAAGCCACATTTGTCGATCGAGAAAACTTTATTTCCATGAATGCAGACAGAAAAAAAGATAAAATATCAACAGATTCTAGATTGTATCAGTCTCTAAGTAATCGAATGAAAATAGTATAAAAAGTATCTGTTCATAATGTAAGCATGGCATTGATTACATGTATAATTTTACTAGGTTAGCTAATCTACTTACGGATATGATAATTCACATCAACAAAAAAGTGAATCATGCCATATGCCTATGGCAGCATTCCATAACCTAGGTTAATAATTTTTCAAGATGCCCCCTCACGAAAAAATATGGCAGGAAAATAATTATAGCTTTATATTCTTTTCACCTGACCTTTTTTCTCGCGACCTTTTTCTTGTCATTTTTCTGTGATTTTCCTGACGTTTTTCTTGTGCTAGCGAAAAAATGACACGCCTGTCATCATTCTTTTGTCATATTTTTTCGAAATAAATATCTATTGATATAGGATATCCCAGACAGGTTGCTTCAGACTTAAAAATTGAAGATCTTTGTCTAGGACCTTAAGCCATTACCCTAGGTATTATTGCTCTTCGTTTCACACTATTGACAGCCACTGACGTCATTGCGTTTACATTCATTGAGTCATGGTCCCAATGAATTTACGGTATGGTATATGTGCCTTTTGAACTGCGCCACACACTGGTATCACGATGCATATCTTGACTTAAAACGAGACACTCAGTTTAAAATAAATGATCTCACAGATATTACAGAAAAAATTCTTTCGTTTAAATGATCTTCTGTACTGACTGGCCGTACTGGGACACAATTACAAGTCAGTACTGGGACTGTTAAATTGCTGATATATTGTGCTTTTATAAATTGAACCAGTGAATTTGTCACTGGTTGAATCAGCGTTTTGAGTTATCACTGGTGAACCAGTGATTTTCCTATTTCTCGTACGCGTGTGTCATCGGTTGCGTATTTTAATTTCGCGTGAGTGAAAACTAACTTATTGTGTACTAGTGTTTGAGCTAGAAGTATTTTGGGCCGGACTGCAATAATCAGGGGATATAATGTTTTTCGCTTGAGAGTGGGAAGGCCCCTGGCCACTTGGGTTTGACTTTGAGCGACGCGACGCGCTGACAGAATGACGGGCCTTCCCAAGGCTAGACGAAACATATTACATCCTATTATATTGCAGCCCGGCTCTCATTTATTGTTGCGATTTTATTGTTTGTGAAGGATAATGCAAAGGTTAGTACACTGATTGTCAGTGACACACTTCTGGCTGTTTCAACCAGTGATACTTTACTGGTTCATTTTCCAAGAGGAGGTATATTTACATATTTACAGTCGGTTGATGTATCTTAAAATGCTTATATAACAAATAAAATTTCGCGCGCACGCTGCTGGATTCAAATCTACGCATAAACCTATAAATAACGCTTGCAAATCGACGATCTTAACCATTACGCTATGACGCAAGCTGTTTTCTGTTACAAAAAATCACAATACATTTTTCGCACAAACATTGCCAATACCTTTCAAAATCCCTAATTTATGCAGGATGGGAATTTAAAAAAAATTTCAAAGTTAAATTGGTCAAAAAATTTAATTATCTTGAGAATGTTCTTTAATACCTCTTTCTAAAGAATTCACAAAATTTTCAAAAATTCCCAAAATTAACATTTTTAAAAATCATCAGTGAAACCTCCGTACCGGTATTTTAATAGTTAATAATATCAGTAATTTGTCAGTACACGGAAAAAATTTATCCGTGAAGAAGTCACGAACTTGTAGCTAGGTCTCGGATACGAGCTAAAAAAATTAAACATTACATCCTTATTTCTATGAGAAATATATGGATAAATTTGGAAGTTTCTTACGAACAGTTCGAATTTCCTACGTACAGTTCCTGAAAATTTCAGACTGAAATATAAAGAGGAAAAATTTTATTTGTGCGATTTAATTTTATATTAATTTATAAACTCGCAACTCAGAAGATTCGAACCCTCAAAGACTGCTGACTCACCAGTTTCTAAACATAAACCAGGAGTGCGTAAACACGTACAGCCATCTAGGTCAAACAAAATAGGTATTATAAAACTTCTAGCCACTCATCCGACGAGCTCGAGGCACACATACCAGCGTACATACGCACCGCGCGTTTGGGAGTGTGGGTGTGTGGGCCACGGACAGGCGAACCTACTTTCTAGTTCCCAGATTTGTCGGGCAAGCTCGTGAGTGCTCTGAGAATCTTTTCCCAATCACTCGTAATATTTTTGTAATTATTCACGTAAAAAAAAGTGATGAACCGTTTTAGAATTTTCACATCGAGTTCGTCAATCTTTCTCAAAGTTCGCTGGTTATTCACGAAAATACATAAATATCCGATGAATTTTTCTCATATCCGAGATCTAGCTACTAGTTCGTGACTTTTTTACGGATAAATTTTTTCCGTGTATAGTGAAAAAGTGCAGTGCCAAACGTTGGCTGAACTCTAAGGTCGGTATTTGATCAGTAAAGCGTATCATTCCTGCACCAGTAGTAAGCCAGTATAATGCCGACCGTTTGCTGAACACTTACGTATAATGCCAGCCATTATTGGCGGAACTTCTGCATCGGTATTTCGCCAGTAATGACAGTTAGTACTGCGCAAGTTGTAAACTGGCATGACGCCAACTATTGGCGGAAATTCTTGTGTCGGTATTCTACCAGTAGTGACAGTCTGTACTAGGCCACCTATAAACCAGTACTATGTCGATGGTTGGCACAATATTAACAGGCAGCACTTGTATTTCTGGTATTTCCATAACGTACAATGCTAAAGAAAGAGAAGGGAATCATTAATGTGGTTATTACACAATTATATCTTTCTAAAAATCCTAAAAATACAACTTAGGTCACGGGGCGCAATATTTGAAATTTTAATTCTAATTTTTTTCCCTACCTGAATCCCCTACCTCATTTTCTTGTGATATTTCATTAGAATATATCGATCAGAAATAATTTTTTATCTGGTCTTGCTTTTTTTATCAAATATTTTCTTATTTGGTTTTCAATCTTTTTTAAGGGTTCCATTTTTCGCAAAATTTCAGACTATTTTAATTTACCGAAAATTTGAAAAAAGTGCAAAGTTATCAAAATTATGGCAGTTTTTCTGAAAATAGAACTTTCATATTTCGTAAAATTTCCTTGAGTCATAGATTTCGTATAGTTTTCTTCATTTTCAGATCTCGTAGTCTCATATTTCGTAGGGGAGACCGGGGCGAGATGAGCATAGTAATGATTTTCAGTAAAATATTTGCAATCTATAGTATTTTTTTAAAATCTAAGTAGTTCTTCACATTATTTGAACCTTCAGGTATCAATTTTATGAAGGACGAAGTGTTTTAAGAATATGAATTGCTTTAAAAATATATAAATTATAAACTGTGCATATGTCTCATCTCGCCCCAGCTCTGGGGCGAGACGAGACACATATTGGGGCGAGACGAGACACGCTAACTATTAATTATTTTCTGTTAATAGAAGTTTATTTTTTTGTGATTTTGTAGGTATCATTTAGTCGTATTACTCAGGGGAACGGGTTTGTAAATATTTGAAAGTATAGATGCAATTAATGATCAGTTTAATACAATTCTTTTATGTATTTTTAAACAAAATAGGAATTGTAACCTCCTAACATTTTTAACCTCTAACAGTCTAATCACAGTCCTAAAGATTTAAACTTTTTTTTAAGTTTGAACACAAGAATTTTAATTACATTTTTGAACACAAAATAATAATGCTGAAAAAGCAATTACAAAAACATCTAAAATTTATTAAAGAAATTAACCTTAACATCGTATAACAACAAAGACTTATGATATAATAGATAGACCTGATTTCATCAATTATATATACACATACTTCTATCAATCACCTTTTTTGCAAGAAATTTCCACCGAAACATCTTTTTGCAAACATTTTTCAACTTTACGAGCTAAAGTTGCTCTTGGAACTTCGTGAGCAATTGCAGTTGCTCTAACACTCAAATTCTTTTGCATCACAGATTTCACAGCCGCAACCATAGACTCTTCTGACCATGACTGTCTGTTAGTTTTTCTTCTATAGGTTCTCACCATTGCAACAATTTTATATTTTTCAACTCTGCACTTGAAAGAAACTTTTCGGCCGACTCCATAAAAAGGTTAAAAGCGCTCAGTGACAAGCAGGATATGCGTGTCTCATCTCGCCCCATAAACCTAGCTCATTCCGCCCCAAATCACAATTTTTGATCAAATCTTAAATATTACAGGTTTTTATTAAATAAATGTGTATAAATACATGACATCATTAAAGTTCGATAAATTAACTTTACGAAAAACGTTAGATTGAAAATATTATCTGTTATTTTCACAATTTTCTTTCTGTTCTAAAATACGACAGAATAACAGGATTCAGGTGTTGAAATTTTAATCGTTTTTATTTTTAATTTATTTTATTTATTCAGTCTATTCTTTTATTTCTAGATATTCAATATCATTATTTTTGTTATACCTGAAAAGAACAGTAATGAAAACCACATATTTTCAGAGAAAATTCAGTGTCTCATTTGACCCCGTATGCTCATCTCGCCCCGGTCTCCCCTATAATTTTCATAATTTCTATGTTTCATTGAATGTACTTCATTCTGTTGTTGCTGGAAGTAGTAAGATTTATTCCTTATCTCACATTTATTTTATTTTTATGTTTCATAGAATTTCCTTCCTTCACATGATTCTTACAGTTTTTCTTCATTTTCTGCATTCGTATACAAATATGCCGTAGTGTTGTATTGAAAAGATCTAAATTATAAGGCGTGCATTCAGATACAATCGTAAGTGTACAGCCGATTCTATTCAAAAACTTAAAGTATATCTTTTAAAGTACAGCAACTATTTGTTAATGAAATTATTATAAAAAAATCTTTCTCACTGTCAAAGTATCATGACTAAGAATTATTTTGCAATTATTTTTAGTTAAATACGCAGAAAAATAAACAATGTAATTTACTTGGTTAACATTGTTTGGGACGTTTCTGGAGCCGATGAATCTCCCCTTTTGTTGGAACATGGGAGTGAAGTGGCAGTGTTGGCAAATTTTCTAGTTTCTAGGTGTCCCATTGAGAACAAATATTTAATAATAAAATTATCATGTAAATTAAACAAAAAATACCTTCAAAATAATTTTTTTTTTATATTTACATATCATTTATTTGTATTTATTAATAATTAATTACTGTTTGAAGAAGTGATAGATACGTCCCCTCGTATTTGGAGCATGCATGAGCTCAAAATAACAATGGTCAAACTTTTGGTTATAGAGGTGTTGCTTCTCGCGGCGGTAAATATTATTCATTAAATACCAATAAATTAATTCAGTTGAACAATTGATAATCAATTAATTAATTTCTCTCTATTTACTAGATTATTTGTTAAATTTTCCTAATGTTTGAAATATATTTATTTATTTTGAAACCGTTTACAAAATGTTGTGTTTAAAACAGTATTAATTTCCACATAATTAGTTTTCTCATATCATCTCGAAAAATTAAACTATTTCTCAACAACTTCTTGCGCCTTGGAATCGCATAGATAAAACTTATAACTAGTTATTACACTTTTAATAGATATTGTAATGGAAATATCTGCTGAATTTGTCATTCTTTATTTCATAAAGTCATTTCATTCTTGCCTAGATTCCATTGAATCTATAGCAGACGCGTATTGATTCTTATCGGTAGAAAAAATGCTGTTTTGCATTAACTGTCATGCAACTGTAACGACATTTTCACAACTGATATGCGCATTCAACGATAGTAAGCGAGTGTTTACAGCGCTCGTATCAAATTATTTGGTACGAATATAGACTTGATGCGCATACCGTGCGATCACTGAGCGAGGCCTATGAAGCTAAACAAGTACCACTGGGTTTGCGCATTCTTAGATAAGTTTCAGCAGCTTCTGGTCTCTGTCATGTTAACCGGGTTGCAGGCTCTTTTATTTCATCGGAATGTTGCAATAACATTTAACTGGGGTATTCAAATCAAATTAAATAAGCTCACTATCTTATCAATTTGTTAATATCGCATACATCCTATGAATTCAATCCATTTATGCAACTTATCTACGCATTAATTTCATTTCATCAAAGGAAATACATCATCAATTAAACAAATTATTATAGTAAATTCAGATATTTGTTATGGGTAAAACAATTGACCTTTTCAGCGCATGTTAAACAATGTAGTGGTAGTTTTGCTACAGGGAAATGACCACTCCCCCAAAAATACCACGTTTATCAACTCGGTGACGTTTATTCGAGGTCGAGACCCCGTTACACGTAGGTCAGTGTTCACTATTCGCACCACTGGCTTAAGCACATAAGTGGATAGCGAAAGAACTCGTTACGCTACCCAGTGACGTCGTGATCAAAGATTTAGTTAGGCGAATTTATTTCCCTTCCCCATCATTAAATTTACCCTCTCATTTTTTTATTATGTTCATCCTGAATCCTTGTGCTTTCAAAACAAAGTTCAGCTTAATATCTGTGCAGTGTTCTAACTTTATGGTATTTTTTTGTTAACAATTAAATATATTACTGATTACTTTGATTAGGAAGATAGTAATATATACTAATATCGATGAGGATTGTCATAAGAAATTATAATATTATAGTGGCGCCAATCTCAGCTGAAACATTCATAATCATAATATGTATGTAGTATGTAAATATAATTTATTATTATTCTATGAATAATTAATCACTGTCACAATATGAGAGATCTCTTACCGAAGGTTGGGCAATAGTTCTCTTAATGTTCTGCTTACTTTGGTTCTTAAACATTATAAGAAAACATATAAAAACTGCCAATTCTTCGTTTACAAAAGCTACAGAAAGCCCCCGAAATTATTTAAAAATGATATTTTGCTATTATTTTCATTTTTAACGTTTATTATCGTAATTTTTGGCCAGAAATGTCTTAGGAAAGCATTTTCAAAGAATTTTCGAAGATTTTCATATTTTAAAACCCGCAGCCGCATCGTTCTGAGGATATAAGTGTTTTGTGTTGTACTTCTTTCATCAAATGCGAAACAAATGTTTGTGTTAACAAAAAAAAAAAAAAAAAAATAATAGATTCGAAAAAATACTGCCTGAAACAGCAAGGCGTTTGTTTTATTTTGTTTTGATGTATGCGAAGAAAGAAATTTATCACAGATCACTTTTCTCACATTTTCCCCGAAATATAAAAATAAAAAGCTTTCAATTTATTTAAAGAACACTGTTAGAAAAATCTGTATCAAATGTAATACAAATGTATATGAAGTAGTTTGCATACACATGTAAATTTAATCTTCAAATATAATATCTATTAAAATATGAATAGCTGTACACTTTATATTACATATAATATACATGTCGGTATAGCAGTGTGCTGGAAAACTCAAAGTGCTTTTATTGCTTTAAATCTTATCAAATATTCGCAATTGAAGTAATAATCTAGAATTCGTCGATTGAATTGCTTTTTATGATTAAATTGCAACGTAAATGTGGAACTCTTTCCAAAATCTGCCCTGAATGGTAGAAATTTAATGTGAGTAAAGTTGATTGTAGCTTAGGTCTGTCATTTATTTACGTAATTGAACCTTTCAGCTTAAAATCCAATTTTATTTTTTTTAATTGTAAGAAGGTGTCATTTTTTATTATTAAGAATCGAAAATTACTGCTAATCTTATTTTGATTTTGTATGCTTAAGATGTTAATTTTAATATACATTGGTATTTTGAATTTAATACTATTTTTAACAGTGAATTTTCTAATACTGATTTTCCACGCTGAATTTCCAGTTTTCTGAGCTCATATTTTGAACTATTAAAAATGAATATGAACATGTATATAAACTATTTATATTGTTTACAAATTATCAAAATTACTGATTATTTATCGATACAGTCGATAAAAAAGCTTCTTTTCTTCTTCTGTAAGAATATGTATAGTCCAATATTTGGAAGATTTAAAATTAAAAATGTAAAATTTAAAAATAATTTTTCTTCTTCAATTTTCCTATGTAAACCCTGAACATAAAATAAAATGAACAGTTCTAATCTATTTGGTGCAGATTTTTAGAAAGTACACGAAATTCAAATATTTAAACCATAAAATAATGATTTGCCTTTTTGAAAAATCTTAGTCATCTTGATTCCAATTAAATAATAAAGGTGCAATTAAAGTTGAATACACGTCATATCAAGAAATGCTCTAAATCTGTGGAATTATGCAGTTTTTAAGCAAAACAGCATTTTTTAAACAATACAGAAAAAATAGGGTTTTAATCAGGCTGCCCAAACTGCAATGCATTTGACCTTGACAAATTTTCATGTAGATGATTCATTTCTGCATTACTGAGGGCGCTACAATACAACACACCCTCAAAAAAATCCTCTGTCACTGATGTGTCGCACAAAAGACCATTAAAACTGTTAAAAGCCACGTACAGAAATAAATATTTATTTGTTGATGGAATGGTGAATAGAACATTTATTTTCTAAAAGTCGCAAAATAAATTCCGTGAGAAATAAATATTAATTTAGTGAAATATCACAGAAAATCTGGGGGGGGGGGTATCAAAATTGGCACTGAAGTTATCGTATAACCTCTTATCAATTTTACAAATATTTAGGGTATTAAATAATTAGAGAAACCTACAAAAAATCAGGAAATGATTGGGAATTTTGAAAACCTGAAAATAACCTTGGAATTTTGTATTTGCTCTCGAATGACATTCTCGGCCATAATACAGTTTCTTCCACTTTCTTTCTCGGTCGTTTCAAGGTTTAAATATTTCCAGATTCACAAAAATCCAGGGGTTTTCAGAATCCTGAAAAATCGACAGCCCTCAATTTTGATATTTCTGCCTCAATTATTCCGTGACATTGCCCTAAATTAATATTTATTTTTCATATAATTGATTTTGCGGCTTTTACGAAAATAACTTTCTGTTCTCTATGCCATAAATGAATAAATATTAATTTTCAGTAAATTTGTCACCGTTTTTGGCGCAAAATGAAACTTTTTTCCTGGGAATATTAGTGTGATATCTTTTTCCTTTAACTAAAGTTTGACAGTAATTATTATTATTATCCAATTAGTACATAACTAAAAATTTCGATATTGCGTCGATTGCTATATTGACTGTTGAATTTTGTTTGCATCAAATTTTGAAATTCTTTACTTCTTAGGACTTCAAATGAACTAATTTTATATTTGACGGGCATAAAATTTCAAATGATTGAATTTCAGTTTTTTAACCATTCTTGTTGTGCACATATAATTACATCATCATTTTCATTTATTTAAAATGAATAAACAATTTTGCTTCTCATTCAGTTCTCTATCAGAGTTTCATAGAGACAATTAAAAGTTTTATTGTAGGTACACTAATTTTCTTTAGTATAATTGTTTCTACAATTGATATTAATGTTGTAAACACCATTCAAGTTGTGTTTAATTGTTTTTCTTTCAATTGAACTTTAATGTAAATAAAAAAACCTTACCGAAATACTAAAATTTTGAGTAAACTTCTTTAAGCTATCACAAGGATGCTGACCATTTTCGTAAATCCTAGGGATTCGTATAGTATGAACGAAACATAAAACTCTCTATGTTAAAGTTTCAAGTAAATGGGTTTTATTCACGTAGTAGCTGTTCGGTCGTAGGGCTGCCTTGTGATTGCACAAGATTCGCAGTTAATTGACCACAGCCACCAATACAATGTGGCCCTTGTGCGAAACAAGTTCGCTAAGACATTGAATAAAGTAGGTAAATCCCGTGTGATATTGCACCGGTGCACTCGAACTTTACTTTACGTCAGTCTCATTTTTCAGGGTTTCATGAGGGAAATTGAATTATTGCTTTGGAAGATTTTCAATTGACCCAATAGTTTTTCGGCTCAAAAATATTTTTAGAATTTACATATGCTTTTTCAAGCGGCAATCAATAACTACGTTTATATGATTAATATGAGTTGCTTTAAAATTTACATACTATAGTGAGACATTTGAAAATTTTATATTCATATATCATTTCTATAAATATTTGTCTATATTCCATGATACATAAATCATTGAGAGCTATAGATTTCGAACAAATTGCTATAGCTACGTCTATAGTTCAGGTTTTAAGATCTTATCTCGAAATTGTGCATTTAGTTCGTTACATTGAAGAGCTGCAGACACTCATTTTATTCTAGAGCCTTTCCACAGCTGCGCTTTTCACGACCTTAATTAAACATCCTTGTCTGAAGACCCTGATTCAAACGTTTCTATAGGTCTATAAATTTGAAGTGGTTCCTGACTCATCTGGGATCTAGTCATTGATATCGATATGGCTTTAAAAATAGCCAAGTTAATTTTTCTGCACAAGAAGTGACTGTAATTGTGACCAGTTAATTTTTCAGAATAAATTATCCCATAACACTTTGATTTTTATTTAAAATTCACTGAGCAAAGGAAACTTAACATCTAAAAACATTCATGTCAACTGAATTAGATCAAAATATACAGATGTTTGAATACATTAGGATGGAGTGAAAATATTTAAATTTATCGAATCCTCTAAGCCAGAAGCAAAATTAAAATTGGTTATTATATTCTGGTCTGTTTTTGGATTTAAAATAATACCTTTTTGAAATTCAAGAAACTTTTTCCAACATCTGCGTCGGTAATTCAACTCCTGAGGCTCGTTGGGAGACGAGGAAATTACCGATTCCTCGATCGATGACGTGTCCCTGGAGGAAGCTTAATTTCCCTCACTAGTGGAGAAAATAAGCGAGAGAAGTGAGGTTCATAATCCGTCAATCGATTGACGAGTCCAGAACTTCGATATCTTTCAACTCAGTCCAAAGCAGAATTTCCCGTCTGCTTTATTTGGTAAAAATATCGTGTGCATCGTCTTGGAGATATTATTATTATACCATTTAGCCAAATCCCTTTCGGGTGTGTTATACTTTCGGGGATCGAAGAGTTCACATGAGAAAAGTGAGAAAGGGATGTGTACGAGGAGGCATAAGTAGGGGGGGGGGGGGTATTGATTTTTAGATTAATCTAGAATTCCCGTGTTGCATATTTACTAAATCATATCAACCAAGTAAAGCTTTGCACCCTGGCCTATTATTATCTAAGGTCTTTCGTTTCAGGAGTGTCTCGTTGTAATGGCACTTTTCATTACAAATTTTTTTAAAACTATTTTTCGCCACACATTCATACATTTTCTCATGCACGCTCTTGTCTTTCTATGGCTTTTTATATCTTTTCGACTCAGGAGCTCATTCAAACATTCCCACAATTCTTTACTGGGTCTGCCTCTGGGTACGCTACCATTTACTTGACCTTAATATACTTGTTTCGTCAGTCGCTCTTTTTTATTCTCTCGACATGCCCAAACCATCTCAACAAATTTAGTTCACTCTTGTAAAACAGTGTTTCCTGTACAACACGTTCTTTAAATAAGCGATTCAAATATTATCATGGTATATGCAAAAAAAATATTATCATACAAAGAGCTATCCGTACGAAGAACACATACATGCCAATCAAAGACGCTCAAACTTCACGTCGGTCAACAGAAAGCGTGTGTTAAAGTGTCCAACCTATATCGGAACTCATTATTGTTCTTTCATTCTTTTAAGGCTCTCCTTCGTAAAAAAATGGCAAAAAATTCTAGATTCACAGAAACTCTGTGCTGTATCCTTTCATGTTTTCTCAGCTTAAAAAAATCGTAAGAACAGTTTAGCAGCTAAGGTAAACTATGCGGCATTTCCGATGCCCTGGAATAGAACTTACGTGCATAAGGTGCAAATTTCAATTTCAGTTATCTTAACTTTAGAATGGTCAACCTCTTTCTAAGTACATCGGCCATTATATAGCACTTTAATGAATCTATATTTCCAATTTAAAAAAATTCCTAGATAAATGACCTTATACTGATAATAACTATTAACTCACGCTTCTTTGAAATCGCCTATGTATCTTCAACACGATGCTATAAGTGCACCAGTTACGACGAGTTTTTTGTGAGTTGCGTTTTTAGACATAATTAATAATATATAATTAGACACTTTTCGTGTTAGTACTTGTTGAAAATGTGAAAAACCCTTCTTTTTGTTTACTTTTTGCCATTATAGCACATTTAAAAAGAAACTTCAAGAATATTTCTAATTTTTGTTAAATATGTGTAATCAATA
The DNA here is from genome assembly GCA_932195095.1 of Andricus curvator. NCBI lineage: Eukaryota > Metazoa > Arthropoda > Insecta > Hymenoptera > Cynipidae > Andricus > Andricus curvator. Next base: position 47,919 of record CAKNYM010054149.1, on the reverse strand, counting down.
AAATTAAAAAAAAAAACATATTTTCCCTACTCACATAAAATTATAACTTGGACTCAAAATATTTTGTCGAATTAAAAAAATTGCAACTTGCAACAATTTTTTTATTTCTATTTTGTTATTATAGTTGATTACTAAAAAGTTTACCTACAAAAAAATGGCGATAATTTATCAGCTCATTGGTGAAATTTTATGAATTTGCAAATTCAAAAAACGAACAGAAGACATTACCCCTTTTCAAAAAATTTTGTTTACTTCTTTTAGATGTCAAACCACAACTCTTTTTTGGTCGACTCAAATTACTCGACTAATTTCAAGATTCTCAATCCACCATATGATACATTAGGGCGCATCGGAAAAAAAGCAATTTTGGTCTTTTCTTTTCCGGGGTGGCCTTAAAATTTTGTAGCGGGTGCCAAAATGACTTCCTGAAAGTTTAAGCAACAAATAAAAATTCGTCGTTATTTTAAACCAAATAAGTTTTCTTTGAGGTCAGGGTGAACGATAAAAGTTGTATACTATGATATAAGTGCTTCTGTAGTATACGAAAAATAGTAAATTCATGAAAAATTTTATTTTTCTTGTTATTTTAAGGTCAATAACTATTTTTTCTGTCCCGGGTGAACCATAAAAGTTGGATATTATGATAATATATATTAATATGCAGTATTGGCCTCATTAAAAAGTATCTCATGTTCGCACACTCAAATTGCAGTACCAAAAATGGTAAAAATCATGAAAAATTTCATTTTCCTCGTTATTTTGGAGCCAATAATATTTTGTTCTGATCTGGGTGGGCAGTAAAAGTTGTATACTATGCATATATACACTTAGGTTATCATATTACACAACTTTGACCGTTCACCTGACTAAAAAAAAATTATTGCTCAGAAAATAACGAGAAAAATTACATTTGTCGTGATTTTTGCTTTTTTCGATACATTAATTTGAGTGTGCGAACATAAGATAATTTTTGATGAGGTCTGTACTGCCTAGCCACTTATATGACCATAGTATACAACTTTAACGGTTCACCCGGATTAAATAAAAAAAGTTATTGACCTGAAAATAACGAGAAAAATACAATTTTTCGTTACCTTAACTTCAATTCGCGAACATTAGATAATTTACATATAGTGAGGCATACACTACATAAACACTTTGATCATCATAGAATAAATCAGAAAAAAATTATTCGCTTGAAAATAACGAGAAAAATGGCATTTTTCATGATACCTACTGCAATCAGTAGGTTCTAGTTAAGGAAATCTCCTCCTTTTGAACTCTCAGATATGTGAAAAAATTTAGTCCCTTTCGATATTTCGTTCAAAATGATTATATCCACATACAACAATGACAGAAAGGGGAACGATAACCTTCACGAAGACTGTTTCTTCTCACTCAGGGAGTCTCAAAATGCACAGTGGGCAAACCCATTAAAATGTACAAAAATAAATTATAATTACGTTTATATATAGTGTTTTGGTCGCTGATTTCAAATCTGAACTAAAAATAAATGGCAGATCCATTATGGGGGACGAATATTTAAACAAGTTATTGGATTTACTAGAAACGTGGTATCTATATAGGGGTTCTTGAGGATGCTAATAATAATATAAAAAAACTTTCAGACACGTATTTTTCATTGAGATACATTCGTCCTTGACTTAATTAAATCCAATTTTTTCGCATTCGCATAGAAAACCACTCAAGAAGTATAATATAAGAAACAAAATGAATACAGGAATCTGAAACTGGCACTAAACCGAAAGGATTACTGTCGCTGGCCATCCTTCTTACCCGCGTCTGATAAATTATTTATTCACAGTTACAAATTTCTTACTCGAGACGAATAAATAATGTATTAGATTCAGGGAAAGCCCCACCTTCAAAAGCAGGCGGGGAAACGGCCCTGCCCTTGAATAAGGTTGGTTCCGCGGAATTTATTTGCATTTGTTCTTTCCGTGTGCTGTGATATATTTACCAGAGTGGGGCGAGAAATACTTTTTTCGAGTAGCGAGTTCTAATAGTAGAGCAATGTTCCCTTTGCCCAACAGTGGAAAGCCTTCAAAATTTTATTTCAAACAGCTTAATAATGCTACAAATATTTATCAAAACTTGTATCAGGGCATAAATTTTCGAAAAAAGATAAGATCATTTATATTATTTTATTTGATGATATTTTTTTGTTTGAACCAACATAAAAAGCAGGCTAGGAATGATTTTTTTAATAGGAAAAAAATTCAAAATGTTTTGAAAATATTAAATATATTTTTTTCTAAATATTAAATTATCAGATTTGAAAGTATTATACGAAGAAAACAAAATTTTAAGGAGTCGATACTGTTGGCCCAATACTCAGAAAAAGATTTGGTTGAATCAATACAATTTTTGTTGGTTCAACCATAAATTGTGGTTATTATATGGACAGCAAAATATTTGATTTAACCAACCAAATTTTTGAGTTTTTTTAAACCAAATCTTCTGGTAGATGGAATATTTGGTTGATTCAATCCAAAATTTGTTTGAATCAAGCAAAATTTGTTTGATTCAACCAAATTTTCATTTATATCCAAGAAAACAGTTTTTTTGGTGAAAGCAATTTTTTTCCTATGTGAGGGCATCTTTTTCCGTTATTAGAATTCGATACCCGAATAAATTTTTCGGCCTGCTCTAATATTCACGCGGACTTGACGGAATACGTAGGCTCGTAGTCTTAGGTGACACCTAAGACTCGATGCGTAAGTTGGAAACTTGGGTCGGTGACCCCGTTTATGCCAATTATATCATTAGCACACAGTTAGCTCGGCTGGGATAAGACTGAGCAAAGCGTTTAGTGCAGCTATGCCAACGCGACAGCGACAGCGAAGAGTCGCTAGCCCGCGCGGCGTTCTCAACGCCGACGCAGATACCCACTCTGTCCGTGATTTACATACATATATGTATACATTTGTATATAAATATGTGCACGCACTACAGTTCAAAATTGTGACACCATTAAAAAAACCTGTCTATCTTCATGGATATTTCACTCAAAAATGCAAGTACATATATTTTTTTAAACCAGTTGGAAAGTTTATGTAACTTTACCCCAGATGAGCGCTGTTTAGTACAAATATAATTAAGTATAAGGTAATATAACATAAAATATCACTTGGTAAAAAGAGATAGATCTTTTCTTCTATCTATAGCGGGGTGCGCAATTCGGGAAAGGAAGAAACTATCGTATGAGTAGGAAGTGAGCATCAGTGTCAGTAAAAATTGATTCCGATATGAGGATTCGAACCCTTAGCCGCCGGTTCGAAGCCCGATGCGCTATGCAACTCAGGCACAGAGTCAGGTGATCCATGGCTTCCTACCCCGGTAATACACAACGTAATACTGATATGATTGAAGTGTAACGGCGGTGAAAAGTTGAAATACATGATTGTGATATCCCAGTCACTTGCATTCAATATGCTTTTCACTGACAGGGTACGTGCCATTTGATAGCTTAGTGCTATACAGGGTGTCCAAAAAGTCCCGGGACGGCTAAATATTTCCTCAGGCAAGATATTTTTCAGGGCGGTCAAGGTCATTCTTGAAGGAACTTTCAACAAGGAATTCAATGGTGACCTTTATTTTGATCTTGACCATGACCTTCACGGTCATTTCAAGGTCAAATTGATTTTTTTAAATGAGAACCTCTGTTTTTGACCCCGGGAACTGAGAGAGCAGAAAATTTTACGTCCAGATATGACCTTGACAAATCGAAAAATTGACCTGGAAAGGTCAGGCAAGGTCAAACAACGTGCAGCAGGCTGAATCGACTGGCACGCATTTTTGAAGAAAATGTCGTGGTGAAGGTTCTGGTCATAGACAAGGTCAAAGTCACCAATCGATCGAGAGTATAAAATGCTACAACTCTTGCGTTGAATATTTTCTTCATAAATGCATGCTGGTCGAGTCATCCTGCTGTACGTTGTTTGACCTTGCCCTGATCTTTCCAGGTCAAATTTTCGATTTGTCAAGGTCATATCTGGACGTAAAATTTTCCGCTCTCTCTGTTCCTGGGGTCAAAAATAGAGGTTCCCATTTAAAAAAATCAATTTGACCTTGAAATGACCGTGAAGGTCATGGTCAAGATCAAAATAAAGGTCAACATTGAATTCCTTGCTGAAAGTTCCTTCAAGAATGACCTTGACCGCCCTGAAAAATATCTTACCTGAGGAAATATTTAGTCGTCCCGGGACTTTTTGGACACCCGGTATAATTACATGATTATTACAAGATAATCATGTAACGGTGTTATACCTTCGTATGCTCGTTCATCCGGTGATGTCACATGTGGAGAGGGGGAAGACATGTGATGTTTACTACAATTTTATTGACAAAGTCGGTCATTAAAAACAGCTATTTTATATCAAAAAGGTAAAACATAAAGAACGTTTCGAGACTTCATGAAAAAAATCTATCGAATACACCTAGTCACTTTTCATTCCCAAAAGCGATGCTCTCCACTGATTATGAAAGTTTTAACTTTCAACTATAGCGTCTAGAACTTTTTGTAAGTTCATATTATGCAATTTCAAATGTTTTAATTTTCAAAGTGTTTACATTTTAACTTGTGACATACAAAATAAGAATTTCGAAATTTGACAGAAGACATATAAATTTGCAACAATAACGGAAAAATAGTATATTGTGCTACAAGTTGAAAAAGCGAGAGATTTAAAACGAGTGTGAAGTTAGCTACCCGAGCGGAGCGAGGGTGGCTATCACACGAGTTTTAAATCGTCGCTTTTTCAATGTGTGGGACACGATACTTTTTCTATAATTTGTTAAAAAGTGCTAGTTTTTGTTTACCTGTTTTTTGTGTAAAAAGAAGGCGATTTTTTGTCGATTGACGCAACAATGACAATGGCAATAATATGGCAGTAATAATAAGCTGGTTCTCACAATTGAATAGTTGGCCCATAAAGTTGAGGGCTTCAAAACTTCCGATTTTTCGTGAAAAAAACCAAGCACAGTATTTTCGGAGAAACTGACGGTGTTTTTTTGCTTTTGCCAAGTGACAAAAGTACATACAAAATACACAACTCGAGACTTTTCAGGAAATTGCTTTTAGGTTAGGGACGACAGTCGGAAAATAGAATGAAGTTGGCTGCGCACGATGCACGAGTCCACCCGAGGCAACACGAACCCACCCGAAATAACATTTACTTTTTCCACTGTGCCTCACTTTTATCACTGCCCATTTACTTTTTCCACTGCATCTGTCCACTTTTGTCACTGTTGCCCGGAAAGGTCGGCACTGCGCATGCGCCACGTCATCGAGCAAAAATCGGTAACTTTTTACACCAAAAACAGGTGGAAAAACTGGCACTTTTTCGCGAATTATAGAAAAAATATATTACGAGCAAAGCCGTAGGACAGTATTGCTACGCGAGACTTTGATCGCTTTTAAATGTTCCAGCTTAACTTTATTGCTTTCTGTCAAATTTGTAATACTTGTCAGTAATAATAAAGTTCTAATGATGTCATAAATAGAATATATTTGGAATAGTCTTTTATTTTTCTTAAAATATTTCAATAAGACTTTTCTCTTTTTCCATTTTTACTGTTTTCCCTCTTGATGAAATTGCAGAAAAAAAAATATTAAGATAAAAAAAGAATAAACTAGGCAAAAAGTAGTTTACTAAGATTATTAGAAATTTATCAATTCATTCTGATTTTCGCGAAAATATTTTGAGATTGCACAGTGGAAGCTATATCAAGCTCAGTCATAATCATTTCTCCTTGTCCCAAGGAATGCTTCAGTGCGAGAAGCTCTCCAAGAATTCTGTCAACCTAACTTATTTAAGCCTCGAGACTGCACTCTACTATTTTAGAAGCTCATGAAGAACAAAATGATAAGATTTTCCTCATCCAAGGCATTATCATCACCGTCATGAACTCGTAATCCAGAGCGTTCTCTGAAAAGTGCTAGGCATGCAGTCAGCAGATTTTACAGCTGTCGTAATCATAAAATAGCCATAAAATCAAAGTTTGGCACCGGCGCCACAGTAACGATCGTCTTTCTCAGAAGAACCAGTAACGAACATCATTAATTCTAGTGTTGCAACTATCATGAATAATAACATGCATAATATCTATCCAACATTTGCAATTTGTCCGAAGATTGAAATTCTTCAAAACGTTTAAATGGGAATTTCTTTAGTATAAATTTCTTCAACAACAAATTTTCCTTGATACAAAATTCTGACATAATTAAAATTCTATTTTTTGATTTTACGGTATTGAACAGATCTTTATAAGTAATTATAATTCATGTCAGTTGTTTAGGTGCGTGGGGTAACCTTTTTAAAGTTTTACTGTTTTAAACACTAATTTGTTGTTGAATTTTTTAAACATGACTATAAGATACACAAGCTTGATGCAAATAAAATATGAATTAAGCAATTTATACAGAAAATTACAAAAAACATTTGAGAAATGCGTTCGGACCGACTATTTAATTGACGTGTTTAATGTATTTCATAAATTAAATGTGAACTGCAATAGCAGAATTTGATTGATTATAATATGACTTGCTAACATCCCATGAACATTTTAAGCTGAACGTTAGAATAATCGACTAGAATCTTCTTGAAAAAATATGATTTTAAAAAGTGTTTTAAAAAAAGGTCTAAAGGATAATGGTTCATGTTGCGTACAATTTTTCCATAGGAGTTTTTTATTGACTATAATTTTCTGCCATTTTGTGAATATTTTAAGTACCTATTTAAAACAACGGCGATACCACTCTGGAAACACCAGTTCTCGTAAGATCACTGAAGTTAAGCATTGTTGGGCGCGGTTAGTACTTGGATGGGTGACCGTTCAGGAAATACTGCGTTGCTGTTGGTCCGTCGTGGGTGTGGTGGGCCCACATTGGTAGTAAATATCCACCTAGAAACACTACCCGAATCGGGTAGTGAGGCAATGAACTTTCGAGTTCAAACTGCTAATCAATTTTTTTTTTTTTTTTTAGGCTCTCTTTTTTGAAAAGTCGATTTTTTAGTTTAATATTATATGTATATAAATACGAAATTAACCAATTTCCTTTAAAGAGCATAGCGAATGAAGCCTTAATTTTTTATGGGTTTTTTTATTGTTAATGGTATTGAGACATCACCGGAATATTTCAAGATGAAAATTAAAATAATTGATATTATTCTTTTTCTAAACGTTTCTTTTCGTGATGAATTAATGGGTGAGACAGTCACATTGCAATATGTCACAAGGATTTTATAGAATTTCAACAAGTTTCAAAGATTTCAAAGATTTCATAGATTTCATAAGATTTCAATCGTTTTAGAGTGTTTTAGAGGATTCCAAGGAATTTAGAGAGATTGCAAAAATTTCAAGTCAAGGATTTCATAGATTTCAAGGGACGTTAAAAGATTTCAAGTACTTATAAAAAATTTATTTCAAATTATTTGAATGGATTTAAAAATACTTCAATAGGGCACTATTGAAAATGCTTTTTAATTTTACCACATTTTTAATATACTTTTTTATAGTAAATTTACATTCATAAGATAGTAATCTTACATTGCAACACATTAAACATCTGCAGTAATAATTTTTAGAATTAAATTTTTTGAATATAATTTCCTTTACTGATAGTTTCAACTGAATTCGTTATTAGTATCACACTTATCAAATAAATTGAAGAATAAATGTAAAATTTACTTACACGGAGAAAAATAGATATTAAAACATAATATCTAGATATTGCGGCGTAACATCATAGTAAGTGAACTATGAGAGATAAATAATATAGACATTGAATCAGAGCAGCCGTCGATATTAAAAAGGAGATTTTAAACTCAAAATATCCAAGATATTAGAGGGCACAGTCTAAGTTATTCAAAAATATTCTTTAATCATGCAAAAATTACTTGCTCGTTATTTTCGATCCTCGAGCACTCGACTTTTTTTGATAATTATTCAACTTTCGCGACGAGCGTATTTTTTTAAATTTTACCAAATTTTTATTTGTAAATCCCTACAAAGAACAGAAGATATTATCCTATCGAATTCAAACTTAAACGGCTTACTACTGTTGGAAAAATACAACTGTTACCTATTATTAGAATCCACTACTGATTTCAAAAGATTTTAAGGTATTTCCAAGTTTTCTATGGATTTTACGGGATTTCATTGCTGGTGCACACCTGATGATCGGCATAAAATATACATTGGATGTTAGACTACCATAATCAGTCAAACATTTCTTGGTTAAGTGGCACCATCGCATCGTGGAAGGAAAGAATCAAATGTAACAATAATTGTATTGCGTCATACTTGGGTCTCAACTTGAATTACTCTATTCATTAGGAATTAGTAAGAAATATCACAGTAGCCAAGTGTCCAATAAAAATAATAAATAATGTAATTAAACATCTCTCATCTCTGCAGATTAATTATCAATTTTCAGTAAGATGTGTGTGCAAAGTGGGATGTTAACAGTCTGAAGATTTCTTCCTGGGGGTTTTTGGAAGGGCGTTTTTCTCTTTTTTTGAATTTTGGATGGATGCATAAGTATTCACCTTTCCCTTCGTAAAAGCTATGCTATTGAGCGTGTAAAGGTAGAATACTGAAAAACAGAACTGAGAAACGCCTCGCGTGGAAGGTACCGAGTCGTTTTGTGTCTGCGGCTTCTAAATATAAGTGGTCCGCTCTGTATACTTTGGAGAAACCGTCGTGCGAGACTTCATAGAAATCCTACACTCCCTGTTGATACGTATACTCGAATAAACACGAAAATACCTTTCGACGAAAAATATTAAAGGATTTCATATTTTGGATATCTAATTGGTGTGGTGGCCTAATAGTTTTCACAAAATTTTAAACCTTAATGAATATTCAACTATTTATTAAGGAGGGTTATAATAGCGACGTCCCAAAAAGAGTTTTTTTTTTAAATAAAGGGTTTCAGAATTGTCTTCAACAATATATGAACCTCATTGGTGAAATGCCAACTAAGCAACCTAAACGAATCGTAAATCATTTCAGATGGACATGTATGATATGCGCAGCTAATTAGCGTACCACATTTTACGTTTTTGGAGTGCGTAATGGCAAAAAAAATTACAGACTAAAAGGCCCACTGTAAAGTTTAAATGAAGTTTGTACCATTTCCAAGTTCAGTCATTTTTCTGAATGAAACAAATATTTTCCTGTAATAGTCCAAGCTTTGAAGGGTACTGGATGATGAATTTCATGTTTAGAAAATATTTAATAATTTCAATAGTAAATGGTTTTTATTTTGTTTAATTGTGGTCTTAAAGTCCTGCATGTTACCACTTTTGAAGAATGATCACTTCGTTAGTGCATATTGAGTAAGCGCACGTTGACCCTTGCGACAACTGATGGTGAGATGGAAATATTGTACATAACTTTGACAATGCGCTTATGGTGAAATATGTAATAACTTTAATTTTCTTGTCAAAAGTCAGGAATAAAAATTTATCGAACGAAAAACTCCAATGGAAATGGATAGCAAAATTATTGAGAGCATGTTTTAGGAAAGGCGATTTCAGGATCGTCATATGCACTGGCGAGGAGACCATACTTTATGAGCACCTAAGAACGAGGACTTTGGTATAGTTTTGTCTTTTTACATCTGTCCTTGTCTAATCATATCTTTCTTTCTCCCTTTCTCTTCTACAACTTACATATGTGACCGTCCGCAAGGAAAGGGAGCTAACGCAAAAAAATAGAATTTTAGTTTTTTTACACCTTAGGTCCCTTTCTTCGCGTACGGCCACGTATGCAATTCTCACCCGCTTATCGCGAATGTGGTAATACTAATAATGTAACTGCAATAAATCTATCAGCAGTTAATATCTTGAAGGGTGGTGCAAACCCCATTAAAATCGGCCTGCACGTTTAGGAGTTACGAGAGAACAGACCTAGCAAAATCACTTTCTCGTCCCATCCCCTGCCCCCTCTATTGATAAAATTTCATCAAAATCGTTGACAAGAAACGGTTGAAAAAAGGAAAGATTTGCTCGTTTAATGTAATAGTAGATTATTCAATCTATATTAGGCGCTCGTTAATTTTACCATGTTCCCGAAATTACGCACGGCTCTTTTTAGACTAATTTTAAAGTCAAGGACGACTAAGAATAGTTTTTGCCCCTTACCGATAAGAAAATAATCATAAGGCTTCAAATAGTGTTCTGGAATATCTTACTTTCATGGTTCAAGGTGAATCTATTCTCTTGATACCACATAAATTACCTCAAATTTTAGATTTCCTGCAAGCTTGCACGGAAGCCATTAGTAGCAAGAGAAATGTTTTCCAAACGCTGAAAATGAATTCAAGGACCCATATAGTATAGCAAAGACCTTGGCCTTAGTCTAACAACGCCATCTGGTCACAGTAAAATGAAAGATTGACCTCTGACTTCTTTTTATGGTCATATTAGTCCGCACGCGCTTAAGATCAGAAGATCGATGCACTTAACTATGCGAACAAATTGCAATATGTACATATATATACACACTGAACCTATTAAATAATATATATATATATATATATATATATAT
>CAKNYM010054149.1:0-27838 GCA_932195095.1 Andricus curvator | reverse complement strand
ACTTTCATTTTCGAGGTGGGTACACTTCAGAAATTATGCCCCATATGAAAGAATCTGCATGTACTAATTGAACTTGAATATAATCTTATGCTTGTGTTTTACTTGGTCTATAATCTGTATAGTGTGTTTGAAGCAATCTGGAAATTCCTGGCATGCAGGCTGACATACTTGCGGTAATGTGGTATTGCATGAATGTAGCGATTCCACTAGCTTTAGTGATTCAACCGGTTTCATTTGTAATTTTTAATTTTAATAAATAAAATCTAGTAATTTATACGTAGAATCTAGAAGAGTTCATAGCCTAATTATTGTTAACAAGGTACATCAGCGTTGCCATTGCTACTGATTTATCGGGGGATCTACTGACTTTTGAGGCTGGCTACTGATATACTGATTTTCCTTGAAATCTCCTGATTTATTGTCCAGTACTGTGGCAAAGTTCAGATTCTACAATCAGGCCTTTTCATACCTCTGCTTGTCTGCAGTGGCATGCAGGCAGCCTGCAGAATATCCATAAGAGTGAAAGAGACGGACCATTCTGATCGTTCGCTATCTTTTTCACTCTTGCGGACTTACTACAGGAAGGCTGCCTGCCACTGATGGCAAGCGGGTATGAAAAGGCCTTTATAGTCACGTGTGGCTTGTAAGCAATCAAGTTAAATTCTGATTGTAGGAATAATAAGGAATACAAGTATACAAATTATTTGATAACTGTATTGCTTATTATTCTAACAATATCGAACATTTTCGCGTCAAGAAGATTTCAAATTTTCCCGCACGAAAACTAAATTTGGCTGCCGAATTTGCAATCCGTTTGGTTAGTTCTCTTGAAATGTGAGCGAGTGCATGTTTGCAACAGAAAAAAAGCTTTGTTTCATGTAATTTTGCATTTATTTAATGAATTTATATTATTTAATAGTATTTTAATTATTTTATTAATGATTCATAAATTTTTATGAATCTCCTGATTTTTTGTCAAGTCTCCTGATAAAAAGCTCCTGAATGTTTGTCTCGACCGACGGCAACGCTGAGGTACATCATCATTTACGAAAAATCCTGTGACTTTGAAAATAAAAACAGCCAGCAATGTGAATGACTGAATTCCGAGATATATCAAATTTCGTACGGTTGTATTATCTCAAAATGCAATGAAACATTATATTCTCGCAATTTTAACAAATTAATTTCAAGAAGTAATATAAGATAGAATAATTGTGTATAAACCGCGAATTTACTCATTTATGTAACGCAGAAGTCATTATTGAGCCGTCTTATTTGAACGAATTACAGCTATGAATGTGCTCGTTTAAGATTCCTTGGATAGCGTAGATTGAGGACCAATTAAAACACCCTTTTATTTCAGAAGTACAATGGCAAACATCCTTCTCGTCGATCGCCTCCGCGATAACTAGCTCGAGATTAATCCTTAATAAGCATTCAGACAAAATGCCACCCTTGGAGGTTGGCGATGATAGATTTAAAGAACCTTTCGCGGCCAATAAATCTTAATAAGAATCATATAATGAAACCCATCTTTCGTTAACCACCAAAGTGGAATGGGTTAACCACTCAATTTTTAACGTAAATCAGATTTTAGGATTTGAAAGATTTCAAAGGATCCCGTGTGGAAGTTACGTCGTGGGCCTAGCCGGGCTCAAGCCTGGAAAAACTAAGCCCTGGCCTGTTGATCAAGCCTAGGTCAAGCAAGAATAAAACGCTAAATCTGGCCAGGGCCTGTCTTGATCGTCAGGCTAGATCGTCGACCCAGGCCAATGCTTGGCCCTAGTTTATTATCGATTACGCGCCATTTTATTCTAAGAAAAGTATATGACCATGATTTTTCAAAATCCCTGACTGTTCTCGGGTTTTCCCTGACAAACATGATTGAATCATTTATATGACGGAATCATGCATATGACGAAATTTTGAGCAAGTTTTCTTCAAGAACGTCACGTTGAAAACACACTGATTGCAGCATCTTTACGTGGAAAATCTAAAAGAAGAACTTAAACCACTATCCACCATGTTCGTTTCATGCATGTTATTCTACACGCATATTCAAAATATCGACAAGCAGTTTAAATTAATCATAAAAATATTTTTTATTAAACACCATAAACATGACACTGACACTCGCTTGTCGCTCGGAAAATGGTCTGGACGTTCTGGTCAGTTCGGCTGTTTTCGGTCCGCGTCGCGTCGACAACCGGATTAGTAACAGTTGGCGCGCTTATTTCAAACGATTAAATGCGTAAATCAATTGTTTACAACGAATAATAACTGTAAAGTTTTTAAAAATAATTCTTTGCGAACAAGTTAGACTTATAAAGTGAAAGTTAAAATAATTATTTGATTATACTCCTTAAAAGTAAATCATCGATTTTAAATTTCAAGAAAGGAATACCCTTTTTCATCGCAAACATGAATTGAAAATAATTATTAATATTTTATGCTCTTTAGATTTACTATTTGTTGTAAACAATTGAATTACACATTCATTTATTTCAAATAAGTGCGCCAACGGTAACCAAGCCTGTTTTCGAAGCGACTACGATTGGGAGCACTGATCTCTATCCGGACTCGAGCTCGAGCCACTAAGAGGTACAAGCTAGAACCAGGCTGGGGGCCCCCGGCCTGGCCCAATCGTGGAAACGGGAAGTAACTTGACGATTTTCGGGACGGGCTTTCAATTGTTCCATGGAATTTAGACGGACTTTAAAGGATTTCGGAAGATTTTACGGGATTTTATGGGCAAGGGATTTGACAAGATTTCCGCGAATTTGAAAGATCTACGGACTTAAACGGGATTTCAAAGGATTTAAAGAGCTTTCAAAGATCTCTTGGGATTATGTGGGTTTATAAAAACTGTAAGAGATTTTAAATGGTTTTATGGTTTTTAAAACTACTTAAAGGACTTCAAGGGATTTCAAAATTATTTCAAAGATTTGGCGGGATTTTATAGGATTTTAAATATTTCATGGAATTTCAAAGCATTTCAATGGATTTTCTAGGCATTTCCTGAAACAACTAATCTACCATCCAGCACATAGTGTAATATAAAGTTTAATGAACATAATTTTAAGTAATTATCACTTGAACCTAGGTTTTAATTTTTTTTTAAATATCAGTTTTGTTTAACATCAAGGGAAGATTTTTAGGAAGCAAGCGTAACAAATTTCAATGAATATAATTGGAAAAATCGTCAGGAAAAGTCTCACAATTGGTTTATTCATATTATAAAAACATATCCCACTACATATGGACAAAGATTTATAAAAAATATTTGATAATATATTTTAGTGTAAATAACTTTTCACTCATAGTTCTGTCAAATAAAATTTTCGTTCTATTCAATTCAGCAAAAAAAATATCCTTTGACGTTTTTAGCTTTCTAAATTATAGAACGATTTTTTGTATGTAAGAAATGTTTGAAGAAAGAAAGATGACTCATATCAAGCAAAACAAAGTTATTGACTAAAATTTGCTTTGGACTAAAGCTAGAGCATTCTTGCATGTAATGTAAAATTTATTTGAAACGATACAACATTTTTGTTAGGTAGTGAAACTCTAAATCTATTATAATGTCTGAAGGTGCTTGCGCGATTCATGAAGCGCTAAAATTTTTAGACAGATTATGGTGTTAATGTCGATTATTATACAATCCACTAGCAGTTCATGAACTCTCTAGATATTTCATGAAATGTCTAATTGCACTAAGTGACTACGACATATACACCAGATTTTAAGAGGTGTTAAACCCTGGATACTCACGATTTTAGGGAATTTTATCAGATTTCATGGTGTCCGATGGAATCAACTGTGTTTTGATGAAATGTTTATCCACAACTATTTCCTGTTAGTACAAACAGTTTGAAAGATGAGAATTTTATCTCGAAGACGACCAATAGTCCAGATCACCAACAGCACCAACAGTCCATATCGCGTTCTACACGATCATTTGAAAATTAGAAAGGTTTGTATTGTCTGGGCTCCTGACGCACTGAAGAAGAAGTAAAAGCCACAGAAGTTGCAATTATTGTGAAAGACAATACTAAAATGTATTAAATTTGATTCCTTTCAAAATTGTACTGACAAGATTTTGCAAAAGTAGAAAAAATTTTCCAAAAATTTCCCTATTTACGTCAAGCTAAACAAAATAAAACAGAAACACTAATTTTGTATCAGCGTTAACTCAGCTTACGCTATAATATTTCACATGATATTTTAACGTAAGGAAAATGCTTATCATATTAAAGGTAACTTTTTCTCTCTATTTCTATACGTAATTTGAGACGGAGTTGTAACCGCGAGTGAAATAGCGGGTACGTGATGTGCTAGCTGTACTTCTTTCTCTCACTTTTTTTTTAATTTCTTTTTCAGGCGAGCACTAATGACACGCGGCGAGTATGTAAGGAGCTATTCTCTTAGCAGCTCGCAAGTACATTAGTATGAGCATCAGAGCATGTATGTATGCATAAATGTATGTAGTCGCGTATCTTTGCCAGCGATTATCATCGTCGCGGTCTGTTCGCGCGACCGACCTCACTTTTCTGTGCGTACCCTCGTATTATCAACGACGCTTGACGGAGACTCTTGCATTCTTTTGAGGTCAATTACGCACGATCTGTTCACTCGACGCAGATCTATATACAAAGTCGGGATGGCTTTCTTGCCATGGTTGTTATCGTTGTCGGCTTCGTTGTCCTAGTCGGCGTTGGCGACCGTGGTTGTCGTTTTCCTCTTTCTCGACGACGCGACAGCAGCGTCGTCATTGTCGTCTACTCGGACTCCCATCCCGCCACGGATCTACTCTTACTTCTTAGAATTTATTAGCTTTTCTGTAAGCATTTGTGCCTGGCGCTTCAGTCTTATGTGACATGCTAAAGTAGACTCTCTATGGACACTAATGTTCAGACATTCAAATTCTACACAGTATTCTGAGCAAAAGATATTTATCCTCCAAAATAGAAAGGGTGGATACCCAAGTGTTGCTCTGTTAGCAAAAAGATATAAATTTTTGTCACATAAAGATCCGCATCTGTATTTCGTCTTCCCGTTTGGGTATTCAGCTTTTTTTCTACAAATTACTGTTTGTTAGGTTGCCAGATATCTAATAATAACAGGAGGAAAACCAGTCATCACTGTTGAAATCTGGTGTACATCTCTACCATGAAATTCCATGATAAACCATGAAATCCCATGGAAAATTCTGTGAAATCTTCTAAGTTCGTTCTCCTTTTTCTAAGAGCTTCTACGAGTTTTCGCCTGCTATCACCCACCATTTAAAACTCGGAATGAGATTGAATACAAAAATTCTTTGGGTTTTAACAAAAGCACTCGGTTACTGCGCGTTTTAAGTAGTTAAAATTATTATAGTATCGGTAACATGTACACGAATTGAAATTTTTAACTCAGAAAAGCCCGATAAAATCAGTTTCATACTAAGAGGCTAATTAAAAAATGTTGATTGACATATTGGATCCGCTATTCAAAAATTATTTGCGATATTCTGATTCTGTGGCTCAAAAAACCCGTAGTTAATGAACCGACTACGTATAGTTTTGGTTTACTTTCCAGGTCTGGCTGTACCGCTATGAAACATCAAGAGCTTTTGAAGCACATTTAGACCTTCGTCTAGTGAAAACAATTCTTATTATTATCAAAAACACTATTATAGTTTTCTCGCTTGAAAAAAGTCTTGACTTTTTTTCTCTTTACGAAATATATACTAATTGAAACTACATGTTATTACACAAAATGTTAGGTCTTAAGAAGTTAACGCAGTCCATACATATCCGCCATTTTTCTCGATGTTTCCAAAAATATTTGGTGTCTTGTGACCAAAGGACTGAATACACTGAGTTACAGCCAAACTCCATTCCATAAAATGTACGTTTCGTAAAAAGTAAGAAATAAATTGGCAGCTATGAAAAGTGGGCGTCTGAATACTTTTACTGTTTACGTATAATTTGTCATCGTATTTCTGATGCTTTTTGCTAAACAAAAATACATGCCGATTTATTTAGCTAAAAACTTGTCTACTTCCTCAAACATATCTCATCTTCCTACGCTTCAACACACACCATTTTTTTTAAATTTTAAATCAGCTTTATTTTTATCTCGAAGTATCCTCCTGCTCCTATGAAGAACTATAAGATTATTCAAAGAATATTTCAAAGTTTCAAACACCATTATTGGCTGATATGCTTGTCTATTCTTATCTGGTTAACTATTTAAATATACTTTCTACTATTTTCAAAGTTGAAATTTGTTACTATATTTAAACTCACGCAAGCCTTTTCAAGCAATTTTGTGCGATCAGATTCTCAAGAATAAAACAATTGATATTTAAATTTCGAATTATTCAAAGGATGCAATTATCTAGATCATGAAGGATCCGAATATTAGTAAGGTGTAAGAAGTTAAATGTTTTCAACTCTTGAAAACATACCGATAATTTTGTAATAAAAGAAATTAAACTTGGATCCTTTGGAGCTCTAAATACTTTCAAGTCTAAATTTCAATTTTTTTTCGAAGGTTTTACCTACATTTACCACAAAAGAAAGCGCTCTCTTGTCGCGAAAGGGATCAAATAAAATAAGTGAAACAAGCCGAAAGATAAAAAAGTATGAGACAATAAAATTCAGGCCTTGCAGTGAATACAAACAGGCTTTGGTCAGCCAGACTGAAACCCGTCGGGCCAGGCCGACTCGAACGGCCTTACCTACTGCGCTATCCGTGTCCATCATTCTTTGCAATCGCAGTTTCTCGCGTCGGGGAATGATTGAAAAACCTTTGGTATTTGTAAAGCGCGACGGGTACGCGTCCTTCCTCATCCTCATGCATCGTCAATGTCGCCATGCTGTGCACATTGCTATAAGCCTCGCTTTTCTGTCGCATAATATATGAGACATTCATGAAAAAGGCGGTTAAATGCACAATGTGATTCTTTATTAATTTTCTAATACTTTTATTTTATCTGTAAAGCTCGAACTAATTACGCGATGAATTTAATGTTAATACTTTTTCTGTTTATGCTGTTTATTGCGATTTAATTGCTGTGATTTAGAGTGTAACCACGTGTGTATCAAGTTTTTTTCATTTTCTGTTTCAGGTAAGTTCCTCTGCTCAAGCTTTTTCAATCTATATGGAGTTCAGTCAGTATACGTGAGTATAAATTAATTTTTAAATGTATTAAAGGAGTCGCAAAATATTCACTTCTGTATGTCAAAGAAAATTTCTTTAATTACATAAAATTGATAGACGAACACCCGATAAAAAGCATGGAAGTAAAACCAAATTATATAAAGATGAGCCATGTATGTGTTCTTTGTGATCTTAGTATTGAATACTTTTTCAAGCTCATATAGATATTTTATATTTTATCTTAAACTTGCTCAAAACTTTTCTTAGAATTAATTACTTAAGCGTTTATTTATAATTTTGCTATGATAACTGTTCAAAAATTTTGGCTGTAAGTGCACAGTTGTTAATTCTATTATTATTATGAAACTTGGTCACTATGATGTCATGAAAATTTGTGTGATTTGTCTGATGACCTATAGATTTTAAAGTCTTAAAAATTATTGAATTTTGAAGTCCACTTTTTTCAATTCTAAGGCTTTTTGCTTTGAAAATGAGCACTTTATAATTCTTTGATTTTGAATGCTTTATTATAAAGTTGTTTAGTTACCAATATGTGTTTAAAATTAAAATTTTTTAATTTTTCAATTTTGAATGCATAATTTTTAAATTGTCAATGAAATTGGAGGCAGCGAATGTGGAATCTGTTCGACAGAGAAGTGAAACGTAACCGAGGGGTAGACCACTCTTGTTTTGCGTATACGAAGACTATATATTCTCAAAGAATACTTTGGAATACTTGAGAATATATTGGACAATTTAGGAATATCTGTGAATACAAGATATACTTGGAATGTATAGGAATATAAGAAAATATGTGGGAATATTTGAGAATGCTTCAGAATAAAAAACATAAACATAAAAACATAAAACCATCACTGAGATTTAATCTTTACGTTAAAGCCATTATTTGAACGTACTCTTAAATATCTGTGTCATTGAGATAATTAATAGCGTCGGTACAACGGAAATTGCTCAGATTAGGCTGAAATGATTAAGAAGACATGAAACTTGGTATATGTGTTCTTCAGGACATAAAAAGAGTTTTAGGATCGGATGCCAAAAAAGGTTAAAATTGTTGTTGGAAAATTTGGTATTTTTCAAAATAATAAAGGTAATCAACTCTGTTTTTTTTATTCTTGTGAGAGGTTTCTTAACTTTTTGAATACACACGAAAATTTCGAAAAGCTTACAAATTCACCAAAGGGCGCTAGTTCATCTGAAAAGTTTGGGTTGTTTCCGAAAATTATACTATATATATATATACCATTAAACCATTTCCCTTTCAGGGTAGGCGTGACACTAGCCGATTCGGGTAGTGTTTCTAGGTTTTTCTTGTAGTTATAAATAACTACAAGTGTGGGCTCACCACACCCACGATGTAACCGGGAAACCTATATAACCGGGAAAAACTCCAAAAGGAAATTTATTCTTCTTAATGAGTTCTAAAATAAGTTCCTCAGACATTTTTTGATGTTTCAGAACGTGTTTTTGGAAGTAATTTGAAAGATGTGAATTTGTTGTCAAAATAGATTTTTTTTTTGATTCCTAGTGTACATGTAAGAAGCCACTTGCTTATAAACCTCAGCTGGTAAAATGTTAGTGAAATTGATTTCTTTGCTTAAAAATTACTATTTTTTGTTCAAATCATTGATATAAATGTTAGTGTCGGTTATTATTCAGATGTATAATTTTAAGTATTTCCTAATTGTGAATTAAGACTTAAATTTATTATTTTCAAGTAAATAAACATCACTAATATTCCTATCTAGCCAAATTCCAATGAAAAAAAACCAATACATATTATGGACATTTAAAAAATAAAAATAAAAAAAATTCTAAACAATAACAAAAATCAATGCTAATAACGATTTCCCACTTAAGGTTCATACGCAAGTGACTTCTTACCCGCATTTTAAGGAGTCAGAAAGAAAAAAACAATTATTTTCGGGAAGAAAATTTCCTTTTTTGAAATAATAAAATAACGGATGAAAATATCTAACAAAATTGGCGAAACTTTTGTAGAAATCTTCGAAGAGAAATATTTTCTTAATTTCTAAAGCTTTTCTTAAATTTCTCCACGGATTTGGAAAACTTAAGAAACCTCTCTCAAGAAAAAATATAATTTCTTAAACTATATGCGAGAATTTTTGGAAATATCAAGAATATCTGGGAACACGTAGGATTATTGACGGAATATATGGGAATATTTCGAATCTGTAGGACGAATATCGAAGTGGTCAACCCTCAAACTTATCCTTTTTGAATGCTTTTTAATATTGTTAGCTTCCAATAAATCAAATCAATGGTTTTTTAACTCTGAAGGTGTTGGCTTGTAGGATTATCAGTTTGAATTGTTTATAATCCTAAATTCTAAAGTCATGAATGCTCAATTTTGAAATTACTTACTTTTCGAGACTGTAAATTTGAATTTGCTCAATATCATATGCTTTAGAAAATTTGATCTTGTTCAATTTGAAACGCTGCCTAGAGTAAAATATAGGAAAACATTGTCAAATAAGAATTCTTTATTAAACAAGTGCATTCAAATTTTAATTACTTATTCTTGTACTCAACTAATCAAACCTTTAAGAATCAATATAACTTCGCTATCTATTTATTCATTCGATAGATTCTTCTCGCAGACTTTCTTTACGTTGATAATAGAAAAATTCCCGTTTTAAAATGTGGCTCGCTATTCGATTTTGAAAGACGCCGACGTCGTTTTCGACCCTCACAAACCGCGACCAACTGGAAGATGACACTTCACTTCAATTGACCAATTCTTTTGAATAGCATAGATCAACATAATTAGAAAAAAATTATCCAATTACCTGCTTCATTTGTTAATTAATCAAATTTAAGCTAAGAATCGTATTTCAGTGTAATCATATTTTGCAGACGAAATAGAAAAGAATGATCAATGGAGCGTATTTAGTATAGAATCTGTTGAACCCTTCTGTATTAAAAATAATTCTGGAAGGTGGCAGAAAGCGCTAATTTTTTTTATTTTACGACTTTATTTATACGTTAATCTTCATCGGAGTAAGAATAAAATAGGCATAAAACTTCAATCGATTTTCTGTCAATTGTGTGCAGTTGCAACAGAACATTAGTAACAATTTATTTTGTTTTTATCTGAAGCAAGAATGTGTGAGACTCTAACTTTAAAATAATAATTTTTTCGAAATGAGAATAACAAATTTACATTTTAAAAATGCGTGAAGGTATTTGCGTGCGCATTCTTAAATATCAAGACTGCTCGTGTTAGATGTAAGGTTGTACGTCATATAGCCAAAGCCATTTGTTATCCTATAATGAAATCCATTAAAATCTCGTTTGCTTAATCGCTGAGTCGTGAACTAAAATAATGCGAATGTTTCAGAGAAGTAATGACAATCTTCATATGCGAATACGTGCTGAACTACATTAGCTGAATTAATGGTAACAAAATGCTAACTCAACTCGACTCAGATCAATTGACTTATTTAAATATAAAAAATCGTCACATTCTCAGAAATCGCGTAATAGCCAATAATAGATTTTAAAATAATTAACTGATATATATATATATATATATATATATATATATATATCGCTGACACTGCAGTTGTTCATTATTTCCGTAAAATATATGTGAAATGTTGATTAGAATATAATGGAGTTGATCATATTTCAGGTCTTTAAATAAAATATTTAACCTCCTAACGGCAAAAGAATAGGAACATGCAGAAGTAGGAGATCAAAATAGTAGTTTTCTTCGTGCGTTACTTCATATTTTTTCAGAATTCAACTTTTTAAAAATAATTAAGGTAAACGTCCCAGTAATCGCCACCATAAGAGATTTCATTGACTTCAAATATTTAGAAAATTGTTTTGGAAGGATTAGTTAAAAAATTGTTGGTACTGATTGAAGCATTAAACATCCTAGAATATTATAAAAATTGGTTTTACATTATATTTAATATTACTTCTTATTGATAAACAATTAAAAGTAAAAAAGCACCGATGTCCCAGTCACCGCCATTTCCAAACCTGCCATGTACTAGTAATCGCCAGCCGTTGCCCCAGTCTTCGCCAAAAAGGTTAAGTTTTCTTGAAATCATTTTTTAGTGATTTGGACGTGTATTTCAAGTGTATCTTTGTATTTTAAGTATACTTTAATGAAATGAAAGATGTATTGTTGGTTTTATATTGATTGAGAGATTAAGGCCTCCGAGATGAAATCCGTCGAAACATAACCTCAAAATCGAATCTTCTGATAGTTCCAATACGTCTGATGGACATTATAATAATTAATCATAATAAAAATGAATTTTCTTTTAAAATTTTAGTTTTTATTTCAATTAAAAATATTTTCGAATAAAATTAATATTTTATTTATAAGAAATAAAGTGGTCTCAAAAATAAATCGAGGTAAATATTTATTAGAATTTTTATCACGATAAGTGATAACTAAAATGATGAAATTCTTTTATAATACTGAATATTATAATTAAAAATTATTAACACTTTCCTTTTTAAAATAAAATTCGAAAAATAATATTGAGTTGTATAAAGTCATATAACCTAACTTTGTTCTATAAAATGGCTAAGTACAACATAATTACATGGGATGCAAAAATTTACACACTGGTAATTTGTATGATTAACTTTTTTGCAACATAACTTATAACAACAATGACGAAATTTGATAAATTGCAGTGACTAAAAAAATGATGTGTATTTGGAGGTTATGTTCTGTTTACGTTGTCAGAACATTAAAACTATCAATAATTATATATCTGTTACACATTTTTCTTTATATTATGCAGTATAGATTAATGTTAGCTAATGAAAAACTACTCAATAAATATTAACTTCACTAAAAAATGATAATAAACTAAAAAATTGCTGATGAAATCACTATAATAGTCATGCCAATATTTTGCATCACCTTTTTTCAGTTTTAAGCACTAATTTATATTACGATTACTTTTCACGCAGTAAAAAGTCAGTTCTCCGATTTCATTTCACGCTTTTTTGAAATTAATTAAATCATTATTTGTAACGAAATATGGAAATAAAATTTTGACAGATTCGTCCCGCGATTACTCGAGCAACTATGCTTTTGAAATGTCCCTATAATCGCGCCCGATATTTCTCGAACGGGAAGGTACTAAATGAAGAATTTGCTTAATTTTATGAAACAAAAATGATCTTTCATTACAAAAAAAATAATTTTCGTCCCGATCAAGTAATTTCTTGACATATTAAAAGCTTAAACAAAGAAACGTCTTTCATAACCTAAATGTTAAGCTATTTTCCACGTTTCGTGATTCATGGCCACAGGCAATACAAATCAATTTTTTTTACCCATGTGCACTATTTGTACAAAAAAACTAATTTGGTTTCGATAACAAGCACTGTTCAAACTTACTTAAAAATATTTTAGGAATGTATTTTATTGCGGAAAATACTTACTTCTGGCGTGTACACTTCATAACTGGCGATAACTGGGACCGCGGGGATTACTGGGACGTTTACCTTAATACACATGTAGTATTTTTATTAGAATATAAAAATCACTATATTCTTCTAATAAATATTTATACCAAAAACAGTATCAGCTGTCCCAGGCATGCATTGTCCATTTAAAAGGTTCTGCAATTAGAAATTAAAAATAATTTTATGAATAACAGTTAAATAATAAAATCTTAAAGTGATGTCATAATATAAAATTTGGAAACACTCTCGATTAGAACGGATTAATTTCAAATAGGGTGGACAGTCCATGCTCAAGTCACAGAATCAGGAAATAAGATGACACGTATCTTACCGATTTTGTGGAAGAAACTTTTTTGTAAAGTTATGAGTTTTTTAATTTAAAAAATTTTAAACGGGAATGTTCAGAAATGGACCACATTTTTTTGAAGTGTGATATCTTTACGTTCTCATCATAATGAGAAGGTATAAGGTTTATGTTAAATTTTACTTAATCGAGTTTCATCAAATCTTCACGTTTTGAGACCCCCTGAGTCATTAAAAACGATTTTTACGAAGGTGTATGTCTGTCTGTAGTAGTAGTAGGTTGTAGGCATGATAACTTTCGAAAAATGATAAGATTGGATTTAGCTTTAGCACACTTTTTTAAGACCTTCGAGAAAAGGACGAGTTCTTCAGCCATATATTATGGATAAAAATTCAAAAAGTTAAAGCATTTTACAAATTTTGGAGCAAATTTTTTTTAACATTAAAAAATTCTATGTGCGGCTATTTGTAGCACTTGGAAAGGCGAACAATTTATATTTACGACTTTTTTCAATAAGAAAAAATATCGGAATTATAGCATTTTCAAAATTCAAAAGAACAAACGAATATGAAAATTTTAAGCCAAACAACGCACGATATGAAAAAAGTCGCAAGGAGAAAAACATGGCTTTTTGAAAGCCCTACAAGATTATCATAACAACTTTTTGAATTTTTTTGAAAAGTCGAAAATTCAAATTTTGATCGCACAACAAATAATGAAAAATCAAAAGTTCCATTTTGCGGTCAAACTATGCAAAATACACTACCGTCGGAAATTGTCGGTACGATAAGCGAAAAAACTATTAAAAATTTCTGCTGACTTTGAGACGTGATTACTCGTTCTACTATTATTACTATTATCCCTAATAGAAGTATTTTTGATCTTTTGGAGTAAATAGACTGCGTGAGAAGTAAAAAAAATTCCAAAATTTCTCGAATTTTGCACCTCGACTTCAACTTGTGGCATGACCTAGGAAAGTTGTAGCAAAAATTTCAAATTCATACCAATTAGTCTTTGAAGGCTTATCTTTAATTTAAGCCAGTAAAACTTAAGAAATCATCACGGGTTTTCGAGATACGACTAAAAATGTCCAAGCGTGAGAAATTCTCGGCAACCACCGCTCTAGCGGTCGAAAGCAGTAATCACAGACTGAAACTTGACATTTGAGGCTTGGGAATTTTTAGTCGTACCTCGCGAACCTGTAGAGATTTTTAAAGTTTTATTGCCTCAATTTAAAGATAAGACTTTAAAGACTAAGTGAATTTGAGATTTTTGCTACAACTTTCCGTAATTTAATGAGCTTATCAACGGTTTTTTTGAAAAAGTTTCTCGCTCCATTTGTGAACGAGTAATTACGTTTCAAAGTCAGCAGTGATTCTTAATAGTACATTCGCTGATCGTATCGACAATTTCCGACGGTAGTGTACGAAAAAAAAAAAGAATAACAAAAAATTATGCACTCAAAAAAGTTCTACAAATTTGTTAATAATCACTCTTCGATTTGACGCGTAGTTTTTGTTTTAATCGTGAAAAATGACATTACAAATAAAAAAATTAAATTTTTGGAAAAAAGACACAAGGTTTCAAAAATTGTCTGATTAATTTATTAATTCGCACAATCGCACAAAAATTTAAAAAAATCAAAATGTTTAATTTAACAAAATTGTTTTTGAATTGGATCTGAAAATTTGCTTTTAATCTTTTTTTCTCACGAGGCACGTGATGAGATTGTGTTTGTTATAGCCGAAGGAGCCCTAACAAAAGATAATTCACAATCACTAAATTTCATTTGTCGCTGGTTTGACCTTTAATTTTAAAAGTCCTATGCAAAAATGTGGGGGATGTACAATGACCGAGCGCGTGGCGCGAGGTGAATACTTTATCGAGTGTGCCCCAGGCACGCTCAAACTTGTGAGCGAAGCGAACCGCGCGCACAGCGTGCGATGAGAATATGCCCACGTTGCGGGTAGACTTTTCATCATATTATAAGAATTTATCATTTTTTTATGATTCTGATAGAATTTCTGGTCCTAATTCGAAATATGTTGAAAATTGTTTAAAAAGTTCAAAATTATCGACTTTTTGGTGAATTACTATGTTACGGTCAGGAAATTGGCCCGGAACATGCAAGTCGGCACCAAATCACTTAAAAATTTACTTTTCTCCTCTCTCAACTTTTTATATGAAAAATATTTCTAGATCAACATTTTTTCGGAAATAAAGATCTCTGCAGATCCAGAATCTAGCAAAGCATCAATAATTATACTTCTCGTTTTAATTTGTTGATTTCTTAACTGCTTAATTGCAAAATAATGTGAGTTTCTCGAAAGCGAAAGTGGATTGCGCAACTTAAATAACTGATTGATAAATCTACTCGTATCCAATCATAAAGTATTTTTTGCAACACCCACCTCAAAAGTTTACGTTTTTATGCTTCTAAATTGTGCCTAAAGGACCTTATTTGAGCAGACTGTGTGCGAAAAATGTTCGCGCATGCGCAGTTTGAAGATGGCTTACTTTAGGCACTGGTGAAAAAGCTGCGCATGCGCTCTTTCGAGATGAGGTACTTTAGACACTGGCATAGGTAACTTTAAACACTGGTGTTGGTATCTTCTTGAAATAAATTTAGATTTAACTTGAACAAATCTTTTAATGATTGTTTTTAGGGTTTCGTAGCCCCCCCCCCCCTCCGGGCAAAAGAGCATAAACGACAAACATTTTTTTTTGTTGCAAAACATTTTGTTCAACAAATTTTTTTCTGTCAAATTTTTTTTTTCCAAAATTTTTCTTCACAACATTTTTTTTCGAACATTAAAAAAAAATTTTTTTAACTTTTTTTTACAAATTTTTTTTCAAAAAAATTTCTTTACTCCACTCTATGCAATATGAAATTAGTATTTTTCGTTACCTTCTCCTAACAACTTTTTCGGACGGGCGTTGCAAAAAATAGCGTGGGATACACGTGCGCATACGCGATTGGTAACTCGTGTGATTGCATCATTCGCCTGCGGCTCGAAGCATGAGTCGGTGGTTAGCGCACTCGCACACAATCACCTATTTTGCGCACTTGTATCACAAATAACTATTAAACGAATTTTAAAGACCTGAAGCATTCTAAAAGTCCAATATCTTTTTGATATGATTTCCTTCAGAAATTTATATTTATCTGAATATTCAGGATTTTTCGATAATTTAATTAACTCTGTGTCTTTCACGAGGCACATCATTTTAGCAGACTCAGTACCATGTCTGGTTATCCAAAATTAATGTCCTTTCTCTAATCGCAGTTTTATTCAGAATGCTTCAAATGATAACTATTTGGCAGTGAATAAATTGATTTCGTAATCAGCTCCTAATAGTGTTCTTTAATTTCAACATACACCAGACTCTCTGTTGAGGAACAATGTCGGGGGTTGCCTGCAAATAGCCTTCTTCATAAAGCGCGTACATCGAAACGTAAACAGTCAGGGCCGCCTGAACCCCCGGGTAAAAATATTTGGTCTTGATTTTGTCTTGAATGTCTTCAATATGTCTTTAGGACCATGATGTCTGGTTCCGTCTCACCAGCTAGACATTGGAGATATACAGACTTCTCTTGCTTTTCTTGATAAAGTCTTGATAAATATACCGAATTGCTCTTAAAAAAAATTATATTACCAATTTGTGGCCTTAACATTTGCCAGGGTCAAAATTAGAGAAGTTTTAGTTTGTAAATTTTATTCTCCATTATACTCCGACCTCTATAAACTATGGAATCCCTGCCGATGGGGTCCATAGTATGGACCCCATCGGCAGGGCCTGCCATTTCCAGGAATCAGGTAGCTAGGTAAGGACCAAACAGTTGACATCTGCTGAGGATTAAAATTTTACAACCGATAAAACTTTTTATTTTGTAATAAATAATTTTCAAATAAGAAATTCGGAACCTGTCTGTCTCAACAACTGCAGGCATTTAAAATTTTCCATAAAAAGATTAAAACTGTCATTTTCTAGAAGTATCTAGTGAACTGTTGGAGATAGGAAAAAATGGACAACATTTTTAGATTCGCCATCCAAACAACATAATTATTGAAGATAAATAGACTTATTAATATATAAACAATAAATATCATGAAGATAAATATTATAAACATTCTATATAGTTTGAAGCGGATTAGTGATGACCCTTAAGACATCAAAAATAGTATGGTTCCGTCTCATGAGCTAGACATACAGAATGACTTGGAATTGTCTTGGATTGGTCTTTACCCAAGCCAAAATCAAGACCAAATATTTTTACCCGGGCCATTTCCATAATATTACGCAATATACTAGACTGAGTAATAGTGCACTGCGTTCGTTCAGAGGCGGAGTCGCTACCGTCACTCGACCTGCCCCCTGAGAAACCGCGGGGACCAGCAATTCTAGGAATTCATAAAACGCGTGCGATCGCGCGTTCCTCAACAGACAGTCTGATGTATTTGAATTTAAGAATTCATTCTGGGAGTTCCCCGCGTGGAAATGGTCACCATGGGGCAAAACACAAGTACCACGGCTCAAGTATTGAATAAGTTTTTGCCCATAGTTCGCCCATAGTATGGCTGAAGTATGGCTTGCGTCCGAATACCATGGTTCCACCATGGGAAATTACGAAATGCATTGGCAAATGTTTTAAACCAATTTTATGGCGAATTGTGTCAATTATATGGCTGTAAGTTGGTCTGACTTCAGATCAACTATTTTACTCTGGATGCGAATTTTCATCAGCCCAATGTCAGGCCAACTTTGTCGAAGGACGGTCGAGATACCGAAATGATAAATATGGACCAATTTTCTTTGTCGACCATTGTTCAAACATATCCTACACAGGGATTGGAACCTTTTAGGTTGGATCCAAAGTTAAAAGGTTCCTTAAGGATTCGGGTCCGCCCTGGACCCTTTGAATTCTTAAGGGTCCGGGTCTGAATCCGGACCCTTTAATTTCTTAAGAATCCAGATGCGGACCCGGACCTTTGAAATTCGCAAGGGTCAGGGTTCGGACCTTTTAAATTCTTGAGTGTTCGGGTCTGAACCCACACACTTTAAATTCTTACGGGTCCGGGTTCGGACCGGAACCTTGAGGAACCCTTTAATATCGGGTCCAACCAAAAAGGTTCGTTGAATTATATTTGAGAAATGGCAAAGGCGATTTGAGAGAGAGTTTAGTTTGAGGTATTGAAATTATTGAGTTAATTTAAGATTGCGCGAAAGATTTCGCCGGGAACTAAGGATGCGCAGAAAAGTGACAATGCACATTATTCTGCGCAGTAAAGTTATATGAAACTTACGGATGCACAGTACAGTTACACGGCAGTTACGGCTTGCAGTAAGGTCAGAGGATACCTATAGATGCGCAGTTCTGTTACGTATCGCTTACATCTGCGCAGTACAGTTGTATGCCACTTCCGGACGCGGGTTGCTTTCAGACTCAAATTTAAGAATTTTAAATTAGATTAAAATCAAATTCAAAATCCTATTCAACGTCCAATACTCAAGTTAATGCACAGACTTCCTGAAAATAAAACAAGAATCCAACGATCAAATTTGGACAACCACCAAAAAATGCTCCTATTACAATTCCGGAAAACAAAAAAATTTTGTTTCTTCGGACAAAAATAAAAAGCAATAGGTTTTCATGAGTCTTGACTTTCTCTTATTTCTGATGTGTTTATAACGGATTTGCCTTTTGACCCACACTTAGATTTCAGGTATCGAGGAGATAGCGTCGTTGTTTCGTCGCTGTTCCCACCTGCTCTAATTTTTCTTACCTTGATAAGGGTGCTGTATGAGCACCGAAACGTTGGTAAATATTATAAATGCTTTCATATTGTGATTTGATAATAATAAAAATCAAAAAGAGAAAAGAAATCAAAAAAAGAAGGAAGGGGATTTGGTGTCTTGCCTTCTCATTTTTCTTTCCCTTTTTTTTATTTTTGTCCATAGAAACAAAATTTTTTTGTTTTTAGGAATTGCAATAGGAGCATTTTTTGTATGGTTGTCCAAATTTGATCGTTGGATTCTTCTTTTATTTTCAGGAAATGTGTGCATATCTTTCAGATTCGCAGTAAAGTTACATAGCACTTATGTCTGAGCAGTAGAGTTCTATGGCACTTACGGATTGCGCAATACAGTTGCACGATACGAATGTCTGCGCAGTAAGTTTAGAGAGTACCTATAAATGCGCATTACAGTAACATAGCGCTTAAATATGCGCAGTAAAGTTTTATGGACAACGCATTTATGACTGCGCGTCAAGGTTAGGAGGTACTTATAGATGTGCATTCATAGAATTCGCGGAATTCATGAAATTCATGGAATTCACGGAATTCATGGAGTTCACTGAATTGATGGAATTCACTGAAATTATGAATTTCGTGATTTCAATGAATTCTGAGAATTCCTTGAATTTTAATAATTCCGTGAATTCCTTCAATTGCATCAATTCCGTAAATTCCGTGAATTCTATGAATGCCGTGAATTCCATAAATGCGCATCTATAAGTACTCCCTAACCCTACTGCGCAGCCAAGCATGCCTTGCAACTGTACTAGGGTGACATGACCAGTGAATGAACACCCCCCAGTGAATGAACATTGCTATGAAAAGTCCAAATATTAAGACTAGGCGCGCTCTGTCGATAATTTTGAGTTTGCACTGCCCTCTAGGAGATCCTATTCTAACTGTTGCATACCTCAAAATTATCGACAGAGCGCGCCTAGTCTTAATATTTGGACTTTTCATAGCAATGTTCATTCACTGGGGGGTGTTCATTCACTGGTCATGTCACCCTACGCACTCGTAGGTGCCATAGAACTCTACTGCGTAGATGTCAGTGGTATATAACTGCACTGCGCAGCTGTAAGTGCAGTGAAACTTTACTGCGAAGTATCACTTTTCTGCGCATCCTTAGTTCTCGTCAAAAACTTTTGCGCAATCTCAAGTTAACTCAATAATTTCAATACCTCAAACGCAGCTGTAAATGTCGTGAAACTTTACTGCGCAGCCATATGTTACATTGAACTCTGAGGCGCAGCTACAAATGCCCCGTAACTTTACTGCGCATAATAATGCGCAGTGTCACTTTTCTGCGCATCCTTAGTTCCCGGAGAAATCTTTTGCGCAATCTCAAATTAACTCAATAATTTCAATACCTCAAACTGAACTCTCTCTCTCAAATCGCCTTTGTCAATTTCTCAAATATAATTTAAGGAACCTTTTTGGTTGGACCCGATATTAAAGGGTTTCTCAAGGGTCCGGCCTGGACCCGGATCCATAAGAATTTAAAGGGTCTGGGTTCGGACCCGAACACTTAAGAATTTAAAAGGTTCGGACCCAGACCCTTCAGAAATTAAAGGGCCCGGGTTCGGACCTGGACCCATAAGAATTAAAAGGGTCCAGTGCAGACCCGAACCCTTAAGGAACCTTTCAACCTCGGGTCCAACCTAAAAGGTTCCGATCCCTGGGTAGGTTATGTTTGAACAATGGTCGTCAAACAAAATTGGTCCATATTTCTCATTTCGGTATCTCGACCGACCTTCGACAAAGTTGACCTGACATTTGGCTGATGAAAATTCGCATCCAGAGTAAAATAGTTAGCCTGAAGTCAGACCAACTTACAGTCATATAATTGACACAATTCGTCATAAGATTGGTTTAAAACATTTGTCAATGTATTTCGTAATTTCCCACGGTGGAACCATGGGGTTCGGACGCGAGCCATACTTCAGCCATACTATGGGCGAACTATGGGCAAAAACTTTTTCAGGACTTGAGCCATGGTACTTGTGTTTTGTCCCATGGTGACCATTTCCACGCGGGTGTCCTAGATTACTTACTTTCAAATTATGAAAAATCATTATTCTTTTGTTTAGAATTTTCTCGTGCTTTAAAAATCGTTGAAATTCGTGTAGAATGACCTCCGAAAACGTGAGCTTCGGTTTCAAATCCTACTAAGATTTACAGTCTTGTTTAGGACATTCTACATATATAGTCAAAAGAAAGTTCACAAGCACGATTTTCTTTTTGAGATTGCCGTCATACTTTCGTGAGAATTGGATAAGGTTGTTAAACTTTCGTATTGGAACTGGTCTAAAGAGAATTCTTGTAGAAGAAGACCACCGCATTTTTATTTGTAAAATTTAAGGAACTCAGTTTGAAACTTTAAGATTTTCTTATATTTGAATTTATTTTAACTCTATAAACATTTTTGCTTCAACTTTCAAAGAGATTTTATAATTCAATTATTATTCAAATCCTGAATATTCCCTATCTAAGCTTATGTCAATCGGAAACCGATCCAGAAATCGTTTCTAACACCTTATCTTCCGACGAAGAAGAAGTAACGATCGCCAAAGGAAAAGATACGGCAAGAAGAACAGAAGAGATAAGGGCAAGCTTGAAAAATAAAAATTTCAAAGTCTCATATCTCTGCCACATTTTCGTATTATCCAAAAATATTTTCTAGGGTTTTTCTTCGCTACCAAAGGCCTGCATACAACAAATTACAGTCAAATCCCATTTCAACACAAAAATTCTTGTTGTCACTTGCCGTGGACTTCACCATATGTATGAAAGCAGTTTAAATAAAAATATGTGTTTTTTTAGGAGACGACAATTTTAATGATATTCTAATGTAGCTTTCAGACTTTCGTAGGCAAATCCCTCACAGAAGCAGTTTAAAACGTAGTAAATTTTACAATATAGAAGGGTCTGAGACACTTTATAAACAATCAGAAGAACTTCTTCTCAAATATTGAATTTCGAATTCGCTACTAAGCATTGCCGAATCAACTACGCAGTTAAATCTACCTAGTGACTGAAAAAAGTTTTTTTTTAAATATTATTAAAGAGTACACATGTGTACTTTATGCTACATTTTTTTTTTTTGAGGAAAAATAATTTTATATTAAAAATGTGAAGAAAATAAATCTATGAATCTTTCATGAAAAATTAGTAACATAATGGACATTTCAAGCATGAAATTCTTATATAAAAAGAGATCATATGTAATGCATGTACGCACATGTAAAAACTTGATATGAAAATAAATAGTGTGATACACTTATCAGCTGTTGTTGGCTTATGAGTTTATTCACTCTCAATTAAATTTGATTAATCATGAAACATATTACAACTACCTACGTCAAGATTAATAGTGACATACCCACTTATATTACTTAATATTCAAATTTATCACATAATGAAACAGCATTTACTTTGTTTTGTGAACAGGGAAAGCTGCATCTGTAAATAAATAGTATTATTTACATCAATATTTGACGAGCTGAAAAGCTGAAATCAAGCCATTTATGTATTTTTTATAGTAAGGAGTCAAACTGTGAACTAAATTAAATTATTCGATTTTGTATATGCTTCTTTAAACAAAGGCCAATATAAAACAACTTTAAAAATCGCTTTATTATATAGAAAATTCTACTTTTTGAAGGCAACTGTCACTGAAAAAGTATTTGGGCTAAAATATATACATTTTGAAATGGTTTATGAAATAGTTTTTTTTTTAATAATCACTTCCTTCATTTGACTGGAAAAATACGATGTAGCCACACTGTACTGCGAGGATCTTTTGGTTAGATATTTTGCTGGGCAGTAGCTCAAAATTTTGCAAAAGCGAATTGCTGTAGTAATTAGCTTGAAATTTTGACCTATTAAAACTTTCATTTCGTTAAGTTTTTATCGCTGAGAACATTCATAAAATACGTGACTCACATTTTTTAGTTTTGTCACCCCCCCCCCCCCCCCGTGATGTTTTCTCCATTTTTTTTACATTGATAGTGATACTTTAACAGTTTGACAGGCCTCCAACCCCCTTGAACGTATCACGTAGTTTGTAAACGAAGATGAACATTTTTTTAGATTGGCAATCATTAACGTAGGGGACCAGCTTCCGTGGTGAGCACCCCCACCCCCCGTGCACACTGCACACACATCTTAAATTTATCGTTCCTGCTGCGGGATGCAAGCTAGAAAAATTTATTTTCTTGAAGTCGTTGAAAGTTGTACGTATCTAGGACTACCATTATCCAAATCAACGATATTCAAAAAATCTTCCGTGGCAGCCATCAGTAAGGCAGTCTTAGGAATGAACTCCACCTTTGGATGCATTCATTGTCAGACTCAACTTAAACGCTTGGCAACGTAACGTATCATAAAATAATTTATTAGCCTTTTTAAAAGTAGGTTATCAACCTAATTTTTCAAAAAGGGCACTCTGCGTACCTTCTAATACACCTGGCCATGCATTCTCCTAAATTTCCTTATTTCTCACTTGCTGTCTAGCAAACACTGTTTTTCCGAAACTAAGCTCACGATGATTTTCTGTGGGCACTGTAAAACCTTGAAAGATAGTTTGAGGAGAGCAAAATAAGATTTCCTAGTAGTATTAGATTACAACTGCAAGGCTGTTCTTGATGATCCTCTGTAAGTAAAACACCAAAGAAGAAACTGCGGCAAGAACAACTCAGTGGACAACACATTGGACAAGGGCAAGCTTGAACCATTCCTCGAAGACCCCCATATATGAGAGCTTAGCTTATCGAAACAACAGAATAAACTCCGAAAATTCGTGGAAAATTTTGTTGAGGTCACAATATTCGCCTACAACGCTGCTATTCCTCAACGCAAGAATGGAGCAAGAGGAAGGAAGTTTACCTTCTGGTAAACACAGAGAACTGCAAAACTGCTTAGAAAATATCTGGTATCTCGAAGATGGGCTAAAAGGAAGGGATCCGACGTGTATAAAATCTCCGAGAAAACT
This sequence comes from Andricus curvator, assembly GCA_932195095.1. NCBI lineage: Eukaryota > Metazoa > Arthropoda > Insecta > Hymenoptera > Cynipidae > Andricus > Andricus curvator. Next base: position 4,113 of record CAKNYM010054149.1, on the reverse strand, counting down.
CTAAGGCTGGCCATCAGAAGTGATCAGAAGCAGCTTGTGGTCTGCAGGAAAAAGTTGACGCATTATTTATTCCCTGCGCATGTCGATACGAGAGCAGAAAGTTTGCCAGAAGATAGAATTTCCGTGGGACAGAACTGCAAGAGGCTTGGTAAATGCTTCCAGCCGTGTAGTCACCCCGCGTTGATGGGTTCCCCAACGAATTCCTTTAAGTATTTTGTACTAAAAGTGTGACCGGATTTTATGGCTTCAGAAACTCGTGCCTCAGGAAGGTAATTTTTCCTAGCATATGTAAAAAACATAGTCTGGTACTGCCTTGGAATAGAGAACAAACCACTGAACAATTCATCCTCTCGCAGACCAATCTGCCTCATGAACACTGGGAAAACTGCTAGAATCGCTGCTGCTACAGAGGTGGAAATCCCATATTGATAGAAGAAGGGATTTATTAACTAGAGAGTATGGTTTGCGTGAAGAACGATCCACGGTACTGAAGTGAGTTTCGCCGGCAATGTAGCGGCCGTGATAACAGTACAAACTACAGAGGGTATGGAAATAATACTAAATGGCAGCCTAAATAAGGCTAAACAAGGGCAATTGAAGACCGTGTGAACAAGACCATGCTCAGTGTGTAATTATGGCTGAGGTTTTGAAGACGCTTGACGTATCTTGGTTGAATTCTTGCATGGGTGGTAGAGAAGCGAAACTTGGATCGACAACCGCTCACATCCCGGTAACTTGTTCATTTCGATGCTAGAAAGAAAAGATAGCTGGCACGTGGTAGAAGCATTTATCACAAAGCTGATAAAGAAGAAAGAAGAGAGACGAGGATAAGAGGGCTGGGCTACAAAACCGCCCTGGAAGCTTTCTGCTCTCACTTTTTAACATGTTTTGATATATTTTTACTAAAAGAAATAATATTTATTAATACTTTAATAATATTAATACGAAAACCAGATAGATCAAGAAAAAAGAAGATCAGGGAAAATTATGTATCACTCTGTCTGGTAAACAAAGCTAACATAAAAAATCGCGCGCTCTCAGTCTTTATACTTTCTCCACATTTGTGCACAGACCTTTTGAAATTAAAGGTCAAATGCATCGACAACAACTGTCATTTTTTGATTCTGAATTCTCTTTTGTTAAAGCTTCTACGGCTTTAACGAACACATTCTCATCATGTATCTCGTGCTTCGCACTCGATTTAATCAAAAGTGGGAACTTTTCTACATTAGGTTCAACTCTATTATATCAAATATATATTATATGCATTTGTGTACCTCGGTCTGTGACTGCTTATTCAGATATTGTAAAATAAAGTATTAAAGTACTTCATTTTGTATGAATTTTTATTCTCAGCTACCCTGAAAAATGTATACTATTACAATTCATAATTTGCATTGATATTGAAACAAATGTATTTTTATTGTCTTCTTTTTATAATTGAAAAAGTGCGCATCCTATAAAAACAATTTTGTTAATCAATATTTTATCGCACCTTGTGTCATTTTTCCGAAGAATTAATTCGTTTATTTTCACTGTTATTTTTTTACGATTTGAACAAAAAATTCGCATCCTACCAAGAAAAATTAATAAAAAATTTGTAGATCTTTTTTGGGTTAACAACTTTTGTCTATTAATTTTTTTTCCTTACATTTTGTCGCTTTTTACAATTGTTTAAAAGCAAACAAAATTGTTATCTCTTTTTTGGGTGAACGACTTTTGTCTATTAATTTTTTTTCGTACCTTGTGTCGTTTTTCCACAGTTTTAGATATTTTTTATGTTATTTTTTACAATTAAAACAAAAACTACATGTCCTATCAAATATAATTAACAAAAAATTCGTAGATCTTTTTTGGGTGCATAATTTTCATCTCTTCATATTTTTTCGTAACTTGTGTTATTTGTCTACAAAATTTAATTTTCAATTTCATTTGTTACGAATAGAACAAAAATTACGCGTTCCATCAAACAATGATTCATGACTAATTCATAGATATTTTTGGGGTGAACGACTTTTGTCTATTAATTTTTTTCGTATCTTGCGTTGTTTTTTCAAAGATATAATTTTCTTATTTATCAGGTAATTTTTACAATTAAAACAAAAACTACGTATCCTTCAGAGGGTCTTAAAACGCGGAGATCCGTTAAAAAATTGTGGTGTCAAATTTCAGACAATTCTAATACTTTCTCAATCATTAATTATGAGAATGTCCACGTGGTATATGGATGGCCCCTTTTTTGTTTTTCCACAAATTTTTGATTTTTATTTTTAATGTTATTTTTTACGATCAATGCCAAAACGACACGTTCAATCAAAAAATGCAGTAATAAAAAATTTGTAGCTTTTTTTTAGGTAAACAACTTTTTTTTCGTAGCTTGAGTCGTTTGTCCAAAAATTAAATTTTTTATTTTTATTATTGTTTTTTACGAATAAAACAAAAACTGCGCGTCTTACCAATAAGTGATTATTAACAAAGTTGTAGATCTTTTTTGAGTGCATAATTTGTGTCGATTTATCTTTTTTCTTATCTTGGATAGTTTGTCCGCAAAATAGAATTTTTGATTTTCCATTATTTTCTATGTGATCAAAATTATTATTTTTGATTTTTCAAGAAAATTCAAAAAGTCGTTATGATAATCTTGTAGGGCTTCAAAAAATCAGCGGTTTCCTTCTCCTGACTTTTTTCATATCCTGCGTTGTTTGGCTTAAAATTTTCATTTTCTTTTGTTTCTTTGTATTTTGAAAATGCTATAACTCTGATAATTTTCTTTTTATCGGAAAAAGTTGTACAAATGAATTATACGATTTTTCGATTAACATGAACAGTCTTACATAGAATTTTAAAATCTTGATAAAAAATAGTTTGAGAAATTTTCAAAATGCTATAACATTTTGAATTTTTATCCAAAATAGCTGTCCAGAGAACTCGTCCTTTCTTTTTACATCCTCAAAAAGTGAGCCAAAGCACAATCTAAGTCGAGTAGTCTTCCAAAAGTTATCCGGTATACAGACGACAACAACAAACTATTATTTCTGACTCAGGGGGCCTTAAGACGTCGACATTTGATAGAATCCGCGAAAGTCGGTTTTCACATAAAACCAAAACCTTCTCATTGATATGAGAATGTAAGAATAGTCTTTACATAAGGTTGGAATATACCTACAGGTATCAAAATAAGGAATTTCGTCGAGATTCTCTTGTAACTCTTGTGAAAAAAATCTCTTTCTCTCCATATCTTACTAACCAGACCGTCTAGCTAAAGACTTGGGTTTGAATCCCTGCGAACCTGAAAAGGATTCTTTCAACAGACCACAAAAAATAATATTTTTTAATATTTAAATAGTATTAACACACGAATCAAGTAAAACAACAAAAAAGAACATCGAGAAAAATATCGTATCTTATTGTCTCTACAATGACAATCTTCGGGGGCTAGATTACATACACTCACTTCCACTCCACTTCCACATTCAACTCAGTTTAAGTTATTGTAAATTAAAATGTATTTCTATACTCACGTGTGAATTTTGAGAAACGTGAACTGAGCTAAATATGAAAGTAGATTGAGTAACGACAGTAGCTAGGTGGTACTACTCGAGTGGTCAAGATCTCGAACCTTAAACACGATCGGGATATACACCAGAGACTCGATAGATGAACAATCTCGGGGGTTGCCTGAAAATAGCCTTGTTCATATAACGCGTACAGCGAAACGTAAACAGGCAGGGCCGCCTGAACCGTTTCCATAATATTGCGCAATCTACTTGACTGAGTAGTATAGACTAAAGTGCATGCGTCCCTTCAGAGGCGGAGTCGCAACCGTCTCTCGCCCTGCCCCCTGAGAAACTGCGGGGACCAGCAATTCTAGGAACTCATATAACGCGTCCGATCGCGCGTTCAAATAGCGAGTCTCTGGTGTATTTATATATTTATATCTATACATATAAAGGAAAAATATTACATTAAACTGTAACTTGCAAAATCTTTCATTGTATCAATCTCGAAAAAAAACGATTCAAAAAATGATTATTAGAGAATCACTTTCCTTTAAGAATGCGGATTGTTTTTACATTCTCATCATAATGAGAAAGTATTGGTTTTATGTGAAAA
>CAKNYM010054147.1:126741-139934 GCA_932195095.1 Andricus curvator | reverse complement strand
CCCACACTTGTAGTTATTTACTACAAGTTATCAACCTAGAAACACTACCCGAATCGGGTAGTGTCACGCCTACCCCGAAAGGGAAATGGCTTAATGGTATGGTATGAACAAATGTTTATACTTCTACAGTTCTACGGAAAAACATTTCTAATCCGTTGTGTCATCGATTCTAGATCTTTTTGAATGAATCTGAATATTTTATAACGAACGGTATTTTTCAAAAGTCAAAAATGTTGGTTATTGTCATTTTGTTTATGAAACAAAGAAGTATTAAAAACCTTTTTTAAAAAATCGGATGTCAACGAATGTAGGCAGAATTTCATTAATTTTTATTTATAAAGAAATGTAAACATGATGAAAATAATTTTGCCCTACTGAGTCGCGCCGCGCCATAGAAGACCTGACGTTTGAATTTTTTCTGGAAAACCAGTGGCAAACCCACTGTAATAATTTTAGGACTCGTAGACCACACTTGTACCTTCCTGCGACGAAAAAAAATACAAAAATGACATTTTTTGAAAAACGCGTTTTTCATTTGTATTTTTTTCACAAAATTTTCGAAAAATATTTGGTGGGACTTTATTTCAACACCAAGCAATCATATGTCCTGAATTACAGTCAAATCCCATCCCTACACGAAAATGTCCGTGATCAATTGACATGGACTCCACCAGTTTTCATGAGTATTCCCCTTTCTCATACATTTTCACGTTTTGGATTAAGCACTATTACTTTCGAAGGAATAATCTGATTGGATTACGCTTTAACATACTTTTTTAAGGCCTACATGGAAAAGGAAATGACGAGTTCATTAAGAAGCCAAATTTGCCCACGGTTTCAGTTTTATCCGCGGAAAATGCATTTTAAGAAATATACAATTCCATTTTCCAGCAAAAGCTATACGAGATACGAAAAAAATGTTAAGAAGCAAAATTGTTCATGTTAAAAAGGTCTACAAATTTTCTTCAGAAAATTTGTTTTTGTTTTAATTGTGAAAAATGGAATAAAAAATAAAATATTTTAATTTTCTGAATAACGACAGAAGCTATAATAAAAATGTTTAATGCTAAATTGTTCGCCTAAATAACATCTACAAATTTGCTTGAAATCACTTCTTGATAAGACACGTAGTTTGCGTTTTAATCGTGATAAATTAGATTAAAAATCACAACATTAAATTTATGGAAAAACGACACAAGCTAGGTACAATGAAATGCTTAAGAGCAAACATTTTCACTTAAAACAGAAGTCCCGGACACAATCACCAAATTATACATCTTCATGGTTTGATCTGTAATTTTAAAAGATTTATGCACAAACTAGCACTTAATTAGCACTACATACCTGAGCAAAGAAGAATTTGATACCACTAATAGTTTTCAAGTTTTACATACCAGAGTCACATGAAGCCAGCATTACATGTTTTTGACGATTACCGGGCACAAAATTTAATTTTTGCGGCATAAATTAGCACTAAATAAGCACTAAATTCCTGCACAAAGGAGAATATAATAACACTAATAGTTTCCAAGTTTCACATACCAGAGTGACCTGAAGCCAGCATTACTACATGTTTTTGACCAAAATTACCGGGCACAAAATTTAGTTTTTGCGGCATATATTATTATTATTATTATAGATTAGCAGTTCGAACTCGAAAGTTCATTGCCTCATCTACCCGAGACCGCCACACATCTCTATCTTGTGCATTCTCCATCCAGTTTAAGTAATCATGTCCTAGTTCTTTTAGATCATCCCTTACATTTTTCTCCCATCTGTTTCTCGGTCTGCCTAGGGGTCTCTTACCAGTCGGTCTCCCTCTTAAAACTTGCGCCACTGTTCTTTCATTGCCCATTCTTGCTACATGCCCCGCCCATCTTAATTTACGCGCTTTCATTACTCTATTAATATTTGCTGACCCGTAGAGAGCGTGCAGCTCATTATTATGCAGTTTTCTCCACTCGCCGGTCTCTTCGTCCCTTTTTGGACCATAGATTTTTCTAAGTACTTTATTCTCGAAAACTCTAAACCTATTCTCTTCTCCTTTCGTCAGCGCCCACGTTTCACACCCGTACATGACGACCGGCATTATTATCGTTTTGTAAATTCTTACTTTGATGTTTCTAGATAGCGATCGCGATTTTAGTAGCGTGTTTGCTGCATAATAGCACCCATTGCCAGCGTGTAGCCGCGCATTGATTTCCGTTTTAATCTTATTTTCGCTAGTTATAATAGACCCGAGGTATTTAAACTCGTTAACCCTTTCGAATTTCATATTTCCGGCCATTAGATCCCCGTCTTGATTACTTTGTCCGGACCTGACGACGGTCATATATTTTGTCTTCGATTCGCTAACTTCCAAGCCAATCTCTTTGGCTTTTGCGATCAAGATTTCTGCATTTTTAGCTACCGTTTCTTTATCATCCCCTAGTACGTCGAGATCATCCGCATATCCAAGAATTTGTATTACCCCATTGAGGGTAGCACCGGTCGGATTCGCCTGCACTTGCCTAACCACGTATTCTAAAACTAAGTTAAAAAGGACGCACGAAAGTGCATCGCCCTGTTTCAGGCCATCGCGGATCGAAAACTCTTCAGATAAACTACCGTTTACGCGTATTCTACCCTTACTGCCGCTTAAGCAAATTTCGATAAGTCTAACTAATTTTCTTGGCACACCCAAGAACTCTAGGATCCAGTACATTCGCGCGCGTATAATAGAGTCGTAAGCTTTTTTAAAATCGATAAATAGCTGATGTACTGCTTCTTTAAATTCCCATTTCTTTTCTAACAGTTGTCTAATTGTAAACATTTGATCGCTTGTAGATCGGTTTTGGCGGAATCCACACTGGTAATCCCCAATGATTTCCTCGGCAAAAGGAGTTAGTCTACTTAGGATAACATTAGACAGGATCTTGTAGCACGAAGGCACAAGTGAAATTCCCCGATAGTTGTTACAGTTAGTTTTATCGCCTTTTTTAAAGATGGGAATAATGATAGAGGTATTCCATTCTTCCGGCATGCGTTCTGTTTTCCAAACTGCGCGTATCAATTTACAAATTTGCCTTGTGAGGCAAGGGCCTCCATTTTTTATCAGTTCTGACGGTAGGTCATCAATGCCCGCGGCTTTGTTATTTTTCAACTTCTTTATGGCCATTTCTATTTCTATATCAGTAGGATCGTTAATTAATAGATCAGCAGTGTGGATTTCGCCGAGATTACCTTCAACGGGGGCTTCGCGTACATTTAACAGTTTATCGAAATAATCTTTCCATAAATTCAGTCTCTCTGTCGCATCGGCTACTAGATTGCCATTTTCGTCCCTCATTACTTCCGTTCTACTTTGAAAGCCTTTCTTTATAAAATTGATTCCCCTGTACATCTCACGCGGGTTATTTTGTTTATTATGCGCTTCTATTGCTAGTATTTTATTCTTTTTCCACTCCCTTTTCTTGGATCTATAGAGCCTATTTGTACTTTTGCTAATCTCGAGATATTTCTTATGTGTTTGATCGCACTTATTTTGTAAACTACTTAGTCTGGCCTTCCGACGTTTCTCAAACCAGAGTTTGCACTCTTCGTCAAACCATGGTTTGCTTTTGGCTACTTTCTTAAAACCTATCGTAAGTTTCGCGGCTGCCTTTATCGCCTTTTTCGTATTGCTCCACAGGGTTTCCGGGTCCTCCTCGTGATTATTGTTATCGTCTCTCTGTTCTTGGAGAGCGTCGAAACTATTAGAAATCTCAACTTGGTAATTTAATGTTTCTGTTGCTGTTTTGAACTTATCTATATTGAAACGAACTGTTGGCTCTGTGCGGCTTGTTTTCTTACTTAACGCTAGCCTAGATCTTAGTTTTACTATCACGAGAAAATGGTCTGAATTTAAATCCGCTCCCCTATACGATCTTATATCGAGAATGTTTGTATGACGTCTTCTGTCTATTAGAACGTGATCAATCTGATTGTGAGTTTTACCATCTGGTGATGTCCAGGTGGCCTTATGTATATTTTTATGCTTGAAATATGTGCTTTTGACAACGAGGTTCTTTGAAGCTGCAAAGTTTATTACTCTGGTTCCATTATCATTACTGACGTCATGCAAACTTTCTGATCCTATTGTAGGCCTATACATTGGTTCTTTTCCAATTTTCGCGTTGAAATCCCCCAATACTATTTTTGCGTCAAACGTTGAGAACTTGTCAAAAACCTGCTCGATTGTTTCATAAAAAAGATCTTTAGTGTCTTCGTCTTTGTCCTCGGTAGGGCAGTGCACATTGATTAATACGTGTTTGCTGAAATTACCCTTTAGTACAATGTATGATAACCGGTCGTTAATGAATTGCATGTCGATAAGTGCTTGCGAAATTCGTTTATTAATAAGAAAACCAGTCCCCAGTCTTTGCCCCTTAGCTCCTCCCCAGTGAAAAGTATAGTCATCCCTAGAAATTGACGCGAAATCGCCCGACCAGCAGGTTTCTTGAAGTGCTAGTACGTCAGTTTTGTATTCAATTGCTATCTTAATGAGTTCGCTAAATCGGCCAGTTTTTAGACTACGCGCGTTTAGAGTTCCCACCCTTAGATCTTTAACTGTAGTTTTTTGTTTTTTCAAGTTAGCCATGGTAGTTTCAAGATAATCCGCACGTTAGGATCCTATTCCGATCGTAGGTGAGTCCACTGTCCCAGGAGTGATAACCCCCATACCTCCCTAGGTCTAAGTATGGGAGCTTTCCGACTCTGACAAGGACCATGTCAACTTGTCGTCAGACACATTACAGTTTCATCCTCGTACCCTAACGTCCCCCTGCAAGGCAGCGCGCCTACTGGCATCAATACCCCTTTGGCCCTATGCAGGCGAATCATTCCACACATCCCTTGCGGGCAGTGTCATCGCTGCAGTGTCCAATGGGCAGCAGGATTTTTCCCTTACAAGATTTTTAGTTTTGGTTCGGGTATAGTTTCTAGGTGGGTACACGCTGCACCTTGGCTTGCCAGAACCCACCCATTGTGTATGAACGCGAATGGGTGGGTCCCCCCAAGCCATGGTTGTCGTGTACCTATTTTTTACCAGTGCTAGATTCACCACACCCACGACTGGCTCCTATCGGCTGTCCGCGACTGCTTATTCTTGTATTCGCAGTTAACCTTGGGGGCTGTTCAGCCTTACGGGCCGTTCCTCTATCCGCAACCTGAGGACGCGCTACGTAGTGGTGATAGGAAACCCACCGAGTAGCGGCATATATTAGCACAAAATAAGCACTAAATTCATGCATAAAGGAGAATTTAATACCACTAATAGTTTCGGAGCTTTACATACCAGAGTCACCTGAAGCTAGCATTACCACACGTTTTTGGTAAAAAAAAAGTGCCCGGATTTTGTGCATAGCACAAATCCAGAACACTTAATTATTAGCACTAAACTTCTGCGCAAAGGTGAATTTGATATCACTAATACTTTCCGAGTTTAGCATTCCGGAGTTATGGCTTCAGCTGAAGCTGGCACTACACTGTTAAAAATTTGAGGAGTAAATGGCTAGCGGAGTTGAGAGTACAATTTTACGGAGTATAAAATCGACTTAGTATCGAATACATTCAACTCCGCATATTTTACTCTAGAGTAAAATAGAGTGAGTAAAAGGTTCTGAAGTGCATTCCGAGTGAATATAATTAATTCGCACCGCACAGAAACAAAATCTTAACCCATGCTCAATTCGGAGTTAAAGAGTCGTGGCGGGCCTTCTCATGGAGTTTATGTTCGGAGCTGCGTTCGCAGAAAACTTGTAGAACACTCTCTTCGCAGTTGTTCGCAACATCATGGCCGCAAGTTAACGCGTGCGAAACTGCGAACTCGAAACATGAAAATTGTAGAATCCAGAATTCTAGATGGTCGCGTCGGTGCGATTTGTTATTTAATTGTTAGAAAAGTGAAATATGTTGGCGATAAAAAGAGTGAGCTATGGCAACCAGACAAAGTGAGTGAAAATTGTATAGGGTAAGGAGGGGCAGCGCCGACCAGTTAACAGTCAATGATTTTTTTAAAGTTAATAAGATGTGGAATTGATCCATTTTTTTCATTTCGTGTCCTACGTTATTGTACATCATATTTCTATAAGTAATAATTACATGAATAAAACAATGATTTAATAATTGAATTATTTCTGACAAGCTGTATTTCGTCGGCTTTGCCCCACACCAGAGGGCAAAGCCGACCGCAGTTTTTTATGAAAATCAAAACATCTGAAGATGGGAAAACATGATGTTTCGCGTCTGTGGTATTTTATGTATTGGAAAAATTACCTTTAAACATATTCAGCAAGAAGAATAAGTTATTTTCAATACAAATAGTGATAGCTGTGATATAACCTCTTATTCTTTGACATTCTAGTAGAGACGGAGTACGCGCAAAGGTTTCTACCGTACCAATACAAAACACCCGTTCTACCGACCGGATTGAAAATAATAATATATAATAGTTTCCTGCATGTAGCCCAGAAGATAAGTGGCTGTTCTACATTACCGATGACTTATCGACAAAACTTATGATACGTTTATAACCTAAGCACGTGTGAACTATTATTTTGGTCGGGCTTGCCCCACTGGTGAGGCCTCAATTATTTACGATATTAAATATACTTTGGACTTGTATTACGTTCATTAACATAATGACATAATGTGATATTGTTTTATCTGTTAAAATATCAAATTTTCATTCTGTAAGTATTGACATTAATGTCGAAAACTTTACATTTCTGCCAGCGAATATTCCATTCTTTCGTTGTCAAAACTGTTTTCTGCATAATTTTTCTTTTACAACGTCAATTTTCAAGATTTCAGTAAGTAACGCTATATCTATAATAAAATAGATTTATTTAATGCAAAGTAGAATTAAAATTGTTAAATAATAGCGATGTTATAAGCAAAGTCGCCTTTGCCCCACCGGTCGGCGCTGCCCCTCCTTACCCTATATGAATCAGAATTGGGATACGAAGAATTCATAGTCGCCGGTAAGTATCATTGTATATATTTGATTAATTATTAACATATCCATGATGCTTTTGAATCTTTTTGTATGATTTAAAAAACTCGCTTGGATTATTCCTTTTAAAATTGATAAAGAAATGCTTGGAAAATTGTTCTTTATACGCTTTCGGAGCATTCAAAAAATATTCCTTGACATTTCTGAGTAAGTGGCTTTAGTATTAATTTTTAATAATAAAAGGTTTCTAAATGGATTTGTCTTATTTACCAATTTTAACAGAAATAATCCATACGAGTTTTTCAAATCGTACAAAAAGATTCAAAAGCATCATGGATATGTTCATAATTATTATTATATACAATTATACTTACCGGCGTCTATGAATTCTTCGTATCCCAATTCTGATTCATATATACAATTTTCACCCGCTTTGTCTGGTTGCCATAGATCACTCTTTTTATCGTTTTTTAAAAATCTTTTTTCTAAATATTAAATAACAAATCGCGACACACGACCATATAGAACTTTAGAGGTTTAAAACATCAAATATGTTCACTATTCAAAGTACTGAAGTCTATTTCTAAATAGTGAAATACTCCCTTCAGCGTTCCTTTTTAGCGATATTTACTCCTTAAAATCAACTTCTGATGGTGTCGTGGGGCAACTATAGGGTCAGGACGGAGTTGATTGAAATAACTCCGGACAGTGCAGTTAGGGAGTTCTTTTCCAAGAGTTACATTTTAACTCTTCTTCTTCTACTCCGCTTGCCGTTTACTGAAAACAGTGGGACTTTTATAGGGTATGCTTCGGAGTTGATTTTAACTCCGTTTTTTTAACAGTGTACTGCATGTTTTTGACCAAAATTACCGGGCACCAAATTTTTTTTCTGCAGCACAAATTAGCACTAAATAAGCACTAAATTATGGCATAGTGCCCATATCGATATACCAATGTTGTAATTCCAGCTTTCGGGACCTTACAATTTCGATGTCTTAATTATCTGCGGAGATTTGGCTAACATGACAGTTGTTAGTTTTCATAAACATATCTTTGGTTAAATATTTTTAGCATTATAATTGGTAAATAATTCTTAGGTATAATTTTTAATTTCTTTGGTACGAAGGATTACATAATGTTTAATTATTCAAGAGTAATTATAAAAAAACTATTTTAATCTCTTATTATTACAGTAAAATTATAATTATACATGTATTTATAACATAGTTAAATTATAATTAATTTAGTATTAAAATAAATAATATTTATAATGGTTTTTTTTAATAAGTCTTCAATAATTAATCAATAGCCAATCGCTAATATCAAATGAATTACAAAATATATCTTAATTTTTGGTTCGAAATCTTAAAAAATATATATTTTTTTAAGTATCTCTTAAACTTACTCAAATAGTTTCTAATATGTTGTAATCTTGCAAAAATGAGAATTTTTTCTTTAAAATCTTTTATATTCTTTTTCGAAATTTTAGAAAATCATTTCAAATTATAAATTGTTTTTGAAAAAAGACGAATTTTTAATCAAATAGTTGAATTTTCAACCAAAAAAAGATGATTTTTTAGCCAGTTGCATTTTTAACTGAAAAATACGACATTTTTAACAACAGAGAGGAATTTTCTACAAAATAGCAACTGTCTACTTTCAGCACCTGTTGCATACGATATTTTTTGTAACAAAAGCAGAAAATTTTCGATTTGAGAAACAATAAAAATTAATTTTTCGGAAATTTATGGTAAAATTTCCAAAAATTACCGAAAATTTCCAGAAATTTAAGGTATCTGAAGCTTTTTGGAGAGAACTTAAAAATGTCCAGAAATGTATGGAAAATTTCTAAATTTTCGGAAATTTAAGGAAAATTGCTAAATTACCAGAAATTTCATGTATCCAAAAATTACCGAAAATTTCCAGATTTTTAAGGCTCGCCTCCAACTCGCCTACGACTCTCCTACAACTCCCCTTCGAATCGCCTCTGGCTCGTACAGCAAACTTCACACTCGTGTGGAACAGCCTACTTTCCGCACTTGCAGCAGACTATACTATTCCAATGACTCTTTGCTATGATATTTTGCTAATGGATACCATAAATTTCCAAAAATTACCATAAATTTCCGAAAAATTTGTTTGTATTGTTTCTCAAATCGAAAATTTCCTGCATTTTGTTGCTATTTTGTAAAAAATTTCTCTCTGTTGTTAAAAATGTCGTATTTTTTTGTTAAAAATGCAACTGGCTAAAAAATAATCTTTTTTGGTTGAAAATTCAACTATTTGGTTGAAAATTCGTCTTTTTCAAAAATAATTTATAATTTGAAATGATTTTCTAAAATTTCGAAAAAAAATATAAAAGATTTTAAAGAAAAAAATTCTCATTTTTGCAAAATTACTACATATTAGAAACTATTTGACTAAGTTTAAGAAATATTTATAATAAACAAAATTTAGATTTTTTAAGATTTTGAACCAAAAATTAAGATATATTTTTTAATTTATTTGATATTAGCAATTGGCTATTGATTATTTATTGAAGACTTATTACAAGAAACCATTATAAATATTATTTATTTTAATATTAAATTAATTGTAATTTAGCTATGTTATAAACACATGTAATTATAATCAAACTGTAATAATAATAGATTAAAATAGTTTTTTTTGTAATTACTCTGGAATAATTAAACATTATTTAATTCCTCATACCAAATAAATTAAAAATTATATCTAAGGATTATTTACCAATTATAATACTAAAAATATTTAACCAAAGATATGTTTATGAAAACTAACAACTGTCATGTTAGCCAAATCTCCGCAGATAATTAAGACATCGAAATTGTATTATATTTCCCATATTATGTGTGAATATATTGTCTGAATAATTAAGTGAAGAGGGACACCATCGTGTGCCGAAATGTCTGAAGAAATTGTAATCTAAATGTGTTAATTTTTACTCGACACCATAAATCGCCATAAATTATTATAAATTAGAGTTGACAAAGATCTGATCTTCAATGAACGACAGCAATGTATGGCTTAATGTCTCATTTAGTAAATTTCGAAAAAAACTTTAAAAATAAGCTAAAAAAAGTAAACGTGTGTGACAGATTTGCGCAAATAGCCTTAAAATTGTAGGGATAGAAATTTAAAATACTAATGCGACACCTAGCGATGAGGAATGAGAGAATCAAAAGAGAGCAGGATCGGGAGTGCGGAGCGATGTGGATGTGAGATTCGGATTTTATCATTGTATCATTTATATTCAACAATAAATCTTATTTTACTATCAAAAAGTCTACAATTGAGGGGCTCGGCCGTGATGAGTGACCGTGGATCTCGCAGGTGATCAAAGAAAATGATATCGTGAAAAATCGCTCCCGCGAATTCGTGACGCTTCGCGCCGATAACGACGCATTTCCAGAACAAAGCCGATTTTCAGCGACGGTTAAAATTGGGGTTTTTTGGAACTACGCAAAGTCGAAACGTGTAGAACCGGATCACGATAAGAAAAAAAGAATCTAATCGAGACGTTTGACGAGGAAACGACTCAAAGGTCCGAGTGCGAAATAGGACGTGCACGAGGATCTAACGACGACGTGTTTTTTTGTGTGTGCCGAATTCAGTGCAAATACGACGTGTGCGGATAAAGCGCCAACATTACGACGTGCATCATAGAAAAGACGACGCTTTTCTTTGATTGTGATTTTGTGATGATGAAATATGCTGAAATATGGTGTCTATTGAAGCGACCATAAGTGAAGGGCGGAAAAACTATAGGGGGTAAGTGCCACTTTTTTCGAAAATGTGATTTTTGCATTTTCGAATAGTCTTGGTAAAGGCCCTCACTACTGCGTTAAGGAAATGTAAAAATACCAATTTTTCTTTTTTTTATAGCTGCCTAAAAACGGTCGGGGAGGTAACTCCACGGTAGCGGAAATTCTATTGGAGATAACCCATGTAGAAATTGCGATCGGAATTTGGAAGAGCCCCGGCTAGTTTTCCCCGTTTCTGATCGGGCGCTGGTGGGGAAAAATAGGGAGGGCCAGACTAGTTCTGTAACGCTGTTTTAGCCAGGCACTATCTAGAACTTCTAGCGAGGTCCTGACAGGAATACTCTCCAACCGCCCGTCCAGACCCTCTCTGTTTTCCGGTACGCTCATTATTCAGCTGTGATATAAATATATGTGACAAACTATTTTTCAACAACAAAATGATTATTTTTATTATTTTCCACTGGGTTTCACATGCACAGCACAAATTTAACTGTTTTCCTTATGTTTCACGTATTAACAAAAAATTCGAACTTTATTTTAATCAAAGTAATTGTGAAAGGTGAAAAAAGAAATTACCTAAATTTTGTTGGTTATCTTCACAAATCACATTCAGTATATATAATAAATAGAATTTAACAAAACTACTACTTGAACTATTCAATAAAAATTTACTTAGTGTTATTTTCAATAAAAACACGTGTTTATAAGTGTTAAACGCACGGATGCTTCAGATGAAAATAAATTTCAGTTTGCTGTCACGTGTTGTTGAGGCAGCCATTCGCCTGTTTACTAAAACATGATTTAGTACATACAAACTTCTGAAGATGGCACTGCATCATATATACTGCAGCACCAACGGCCATGCCACGCTGAAAAAACCAGTTCTAGTCAGATCACTGAAGTTAAGCAGCGCTGGGCGCGGTTAGTACTTGGATGGGTGACCATTCGAGAATACTGTGTGCTGTTGGCATATTATGGGTGTGGTGAGCCAAAAACTTGTAGTTATTTATAACTACAAGAAAACTATCCACATAGAAACACTACCCGAATCGGGTAGTGTCACGCCTACCCTGAAAGGGAAATGGCCTAATGGTATATACCATCTTCAGGAAATTTATCTGGGGTATGCTGACTAACGCCCGACCAGTGCCTGACTAGAATTTTTTGGTTCTTTTATCTAAATCAGGAACCAACTAAAGCCCCGCTCAAATACAAGATTAGAGCCTAACTAGAGGCACATAGTTTTTTCTAGTCATATGGAATGAAAAATCTTAGCAGTGCGTACGGTCGTTCATGACGAAACAAACACACTGAACGAGAAAAAGAAAAAAAAACGATGGAGTTAACCCTTTTAGTTCTTCCGCTGCCCTGGAGTTACCCCCGTCCTAGACTTTGAAAATTCGTGGCGCCTTGATTTTTTCATGTAACGGGATAAAATTCACAAAGGACATAGATCTACACTAGATTTACGTAAAAAAAAATCACGCACCCTTTGGTACTACATATAACGTATTGCGAACGTTTTTTCGTCGCCCTGTAAAATTTCGGAAATGGCAGTTACCCCCTATAGTTTTTCCGCCCTTCAAGTGTTTCTTTGTGTGATGTTCTAGTCTGAGTTGCAACGTTTCGAATTATGACATGCTGATATATGTGAGGCCCACTGCTTAATCTAAAGCACGATCATATAAACTAAAAGTAAAAGTAAGTATTATAAATGAAAAATCCAAAGATAATTAATTTTTAGAGGGTATAACACCCTCAAATGTTCATGGTGATAGGGCCAACATACAATGTACAGAATGGCTGCCTTTATACACTTTTTTCGAGTTAAAAATATTGTCAAATTACCTTACCATAAAATAAGTTTTTTCAGTGGGGTAAGTGCCGCCGGAAAAGATATTTAAAACCACCCCTAGTCTTTCAAAATCACAAAATCGTCAAAATGACCGCCTTTATACACTTTTTTTTCGAGTTAAAAATAGTGTTAAAATTACCTTGTCATAAAACAGGTCCACTAAGCTAGCACCTCCACAATCGAATTTTGGGATTTTTTATAGCTCAGAATTTTGGGCTTTTTAGGGCTTTTTTTGGGCCCTAATTAAAATTTTTGGGCTCCTTTACTTTTTTCAAAAAATCAATTTTTTTGTGGAGGTGCTAGCTTACATTAACCTAGCACCTCCACTTCCTAAAATCACAAAATAATGAAAATTCAATTCCACCAGAATTTTGGGCTTTTTTTGGGCTCTTGAAATCCGCAAAAAAATTTTCCCAAAAACAACCCTTCAGCTCCAAAATCATCCCTCTTCAAAAAATTTGAATTTTTCGCGAATTTAATCCCAGCGTATTTTTGGGCTTTTTTTGGGCTCCTCGAAAATACCAACCCCGATTTTCGGGCTTCAACCCTTAACGTTCAAAAGCAACCCCTTGAAACCAAGCAG
>CAKNYM010054147.1:107455-121741 GCA_932195095.1 Andricus curvator | reverse complement strand
GGAAGTGGAGGTGCTAGGTTAATGTAAGCTAGCACCTCCACAAAAAAATTGATTTTTTGAAAAAAGTAAAGGAGCCCAAAAATTTTAATTAGGGCCCAAAAAAGCCTTAAAAAAGCCCAAAATTCTGAGCTATAAAAAATCCCAAAATTCGATTGTGGAGGTGCTAGCTTAATGGACCTGGGAGAAATCGGAACGGTGGGAACGAAGGAGGCGAGAAGTTAACGGAGAGAGCGTCGCGCGCAAATGACGGGGGGATCTCTTGAAGTGGAAGAGAGACAGGCAAGAGAGTCCGGAGAAGAGCGAGGTTGAGCGCCCGTTTAAAAAAAACGGGATAACACGTAGGTCATCCACCCGAAAAATGGAGGGGAATTCGGAGAAGGAGGCTCTCGGGATGCTGGTAGGCGTGATCAGGAGGCTGAGGGAGGACGTAAGGGGGGCTAAGGAGCAGATGGAAGGCATGAGGGAGGACTTGAGAATTAGAGATGCAAAATGGGAAAAGGAGGTGAAAGAGCTGAGGGAGAGAGTAGAAGCGTTAGAGAGGGAAAGGAAAAAAAAGAAGTTAAAATAAAGCAGATGGAAGAGGAGATTATGGTGTGGAAGGAAAGGACGGAATAAAGACTTGAGAAGGTGGAGGGCAGGACGGAAATGGAAGTAGGAGACGGAGGTGGGGGGAGTGAGATTAAAGGTATTTGGGAGAGGTTAGAGAATATGATAGAAGAGAAAGTGGGAGAGCGTAGGAATGAAAAGGAGGAGAGGGCGGATAGGGAAAGGATAAGGGCAATGAGGTTGAGAATGGAGAGAAAAGAGAAGGCAGACAGGAGAAATAATATCGTGATACGAGGGTTGAAGCTAAAGAGCGGAGAAGAAAGGGAAGGCGTGGAAGCGCTGCTACAGAGCATAGGGTGGGGTAAAGGCATGGTAGGGAAAATTAAGTTGGAGGGGTGAAAGGAGAAGGAAGTGGCGGTTGTGGAGTTGGAGAGCTGTGAAGAAAAGTTGGGGGTAAAGCGAAATAAGAATAGGATAAAGGATGAAGGAGTTTTCATCGATCACGATTTGACGAGAAAGGAAAGGGATGTGCAGAGAATGATGTACGACAGGGCGAGGAAGGAGAGGAGAGAAGGGAGATCAGCGAAGGTAGGATATCGGAAAATAAGATTAGACGAAAAAATGTGTGTGTGGGACGAGGAGAAAGAGGTATTGAAGGAAGTGCAGGGGGATTTGTTTCGTAGGAAGTAGGGGGGTGGGGGTAATGCAGGGTAGAGGAGTAGTGAAGGTACTGTACTGGAACGTAGCAGGGGTAAAGAAGAAGGATGAGGAGTTTTGGAGGTATATCCAGGAATTTGATGTTGTGGGACTGGTAGAGACGTGGGTAGAAAGAAAGGAATGGGATAGAATAGAACCGAAGCCAATGGGGGAATTATAACGGGGGTTAGAGATGGATTATAGGAAGAAGCTCACGGAGAGGAAGAGGGGGAGAGAGTGCGAATGAGGAAAGTAAGGATAGGAAGGGTAACATGTAAGTTTGTGACAGTGTACAATAAGGATGGGATGGAAAGAATTAAAGAAAGGGTGGAAGACTTGTTAGGCGAAAGAGAGGAGGGTATGGTGGTACTGGGTGGGGACTTTAATACGAGGATGGGGAGGGAAGGGAGACTTTACAGGGAAGGGGAGGGCTTCGAAAGGAAATCGAAGGATAAGACAATAAATAAGGAGGGAGAAATTCTAAGGGACTGTATGGAGGATAGAGGCTGGGCGGTGGCGAATGGTATGGCAACTGGGAATGAAGAGGGAGAATACACATATGTAAGTAAGGTGGCGGTATCGGTGATAGACTATGTGGTCATGAATATGCAAGGATAGGAGGAGACGGACAAGTTCGCAGTAGAGGGGAGGGTGGAATCAGACCATCAGCCATTAAGACTTTGGATAAGAGGGGAGGATGGCGGAAGGCAAGGTGGGGAAGAAGTCTCGATAGGGGAGAGGGTGACCTGGACGAGGGAGGCGATCGAGAAGTATCAGGAGCAGTTAGGAAATTTACGCTTTGAAGGGGAGTCGGTGGAAGAGATATGGGAGTATCTGAAAGAGAAGGTGAAAGGGTGTGTGCAAAAGAAGGTATTTAGAAAGAGGAATAAAGGAATGGTGAAGCCGTGGTGGGATAGGGAATGTAAAAAGATGAAAAAGAAGGTGAAGAGGAAGTACAAAAAGTGGAAAGAGGGTAATGCGAAAAGGGAGGAGTACGTAGAAATGATGAACGGGTTTAGATTGATGTGTAAGAGGAAAGGAAAAGAAAAGGAGAAAGATCTGGAAGAGGAGTCAGGAAATGTTAAGACAGAGGGGGACGTCTGGAAGATAATAAATAGGTTTAGGAAGCGTAGAGTGGGGATAAGCGAGAAGATAAGGAGTGAGGAGTGGAGGGAGTTTTTTTAAGAATCATTTCAGGGCTCAGATGCAAGGAAGAGGGATGGTTGGAGTAGAAGAACGGGGGAGGCAGAGATTGAGGAGTTGAATGACGATGAGGTAGAGAAGCAGATAAGGAAGTTAAGAAGTTCAAAAGCAGCAGGGCTGGATGGGGTAGAGAACGAAGCATAGCTGTTTAGTACACAAGATGTTAGGGAGAGGCTAAAGGAGGTAGTGAAGGAAGTATGGAGGGGGGAGGGATTCCCAGGAGGGTGGAGAGAAGGATTAATAGTGCCACTGTATAAGAAAGGAGATAGGGATAGACAGGAAAATTATAGAGGCATTACGCTAATGAATACGGCATATAAAGTATACGCGATGTTGGTGGCGGAGAGGCTGCGGAAGGATGTCGAGGGGAAAGGAATATTGCCGGAGACGCAGGCGGGCTTTAGGGCTGGTAGGAGTACTATCGACAATATCTACGTTCTGCAGCACGTGATGGATAGAGAATTAGCGAAGAAGGGGTCGAAAGTGTACGCGTTTTTTGTGGATCTAAAAGGCGTGTTTCCTTCGGTGGATAGGGGGAGGTTGTGGGAGGCGATGGAGGATAGGGGATTGGAGAGAGGCCTGATCGAGAGGGTAAGGGAGATATATGAAGAGACCAAAGATAAGGTGAGAGGAGGGGAGGGGATTTCGGAGGGATTCTAGATGGATAGGGGGTTAAGGCAAGGGTGTCCGCTTAGCCCAACTCTTTTTGCGATTTTAATAGTGGATATGGAAAGTAAGCTGGAGGCCGGGGTGGAAGGAGGAGTCAGGATAGGAGGTGTTAGAATTTGGTCACTAGCGTATGCATATGACATAGTTTTGCTGGCAAGAAGCGAGGAGGCCTTAAAGGAGATGATTAAGAGGTTGAGAAGATACCTGGATAAGAACAGGTTAGAGCTGAAAACGGAAAAGTCCAAGGTTATGGTGTTCAGAAAAGGAGGGGAAGGGATAAGGGAGGGGAGTGGTAGTGGAAGGGAAAGGCGGTGCAGGAGGTGAAAGAGTTTGTGTACCTGGAATTCTTGTTTCGGAGGAATGGTGGAGTGGAGGGTCACATAAAAGAGAGAGTGAGGAGGGCAAATGTGGTGATGAGGCAGGTGTGGGGGTTGGGAAAGAAGTTATTAGCAGATGATTTTGGAAGGAGAATGAAATTGTTTCACTCACTAGTCATGAGTGTGCTGTAGTGATGAGTGTGCTAAAAAAGTATCCAGAGGTGAAACTTCATCTCCAACTGTCTCGTCTGCCGCGTAAGATCATCCGCGGCTAGAGACCTAAATCCAAGGAACAGTGTCGCCCGATGTTATCTCGCGTAAATTTCCCGCTCTTGCTTACCTTCTAGGACAGAAGGAGCAGAAGCGGATGACGTACACGTTCCAGTTGCATATGTATTGCACAACATATGTATTGTATGGAGTAGAGGTGTGGGGGGTGGAAGGAAAGTGAAGAGGTAAATAGGACACAGGAGAGGTATGTAAAGTGGACACTGGGGTTGGCAAGGAACACGCCTAATTACATTGTCAGGAGGGAGACGGGGAGAACGAGTGTAGGGATTCTAGCAGGGAGTCGGGCGTGTAAATATGAGGAGAAATTTTTGGAAGAGGGGGGAAGTAAGCTGGTTAGGGAGTGTTGGTGGGAGAAGGTGAACAGGAGAGGGGATGGGAAGATGGAGATTGAAAGGGAAAGTTATTTTAGAACGAATGGACTGCAGATGGATGAAGTGAGAAGGATGCACGAGGAAGGAAGGTATATGAGTTCGTTAAGAAAAACGGCATGGAGAGAGAGAGAAGACAGCACGGGAAGAGAGAATAAGAGAGTCAAGGTTTAAGGGGAACTATGTGTGGATTATGCCAAGGGCGAGAGCGCAATATTTATGTGAGAAAGGAAGTCAGGAGCTTATAGCGAGGATGAGATGTGGTTGCATGGAGGGTTTTAATAGGTACTGGCTCTCTAGGGAGAAGAGGATGTGTGAACTGTGTGGGAAGGGGGATGCAAGAGTGGAGCACTGGTTGGAGGAGTGCGTAGAGGTGGAAAGGAGTGGGATAATCATGGAGGTATTGATGCATGAAAGGGGGGCTAAAATGGCAGTAGCATGGGTGAAGGGAGTGTTGAGTAAGATGGAGAAGAAGTGAAGGAAGGAGGAAGAGGAATGGAGAAAGAAAGATTGTAAATAGGAGAGGAAGTAGATATAAGTAATCTGTAAATATTGTAAATAGTAGATAAGTATTAGGTATTAGCCGTGGAAGCAGAGTTTGGCAATGCGAGGTCATGCGAAAAGTAGGGACATGCGAGCGAGGCGAAGCGAGGAAGGCAAGGCGATAAGAGCGTGCGGTCTTAGATATAAGGTATGGATGGATGTTAGTTTTCTAAGAGTTAGTTTTAAGAAAATTCTGTAAAAAATGGAAGTGTAAGCAAGTCAATTTTTTAAGGCCAAGAGGCTAAAAAATAAACGTTTATCTATCTACTTGTCAGCTGCTTTGAAACGAAGTTTGTTTATTAGAATGTCTTATAAGAATAATAATTGTTTCAAAGTCATCATATGTATTTGCTATTGTAACTTAAAAATATTCGCCTTATTTAAAAAGATTGCTTTCATCCTGTTGAATGGCAAGATAGTTTATTTATTACCTTTGTATAATATTTTAACTTATTTTAATCAACATTTAAAAATTGAATATCTGTAAAGACTTTTTATAAAAATGTAGTTATTATTTTCTACATTAAAGTATATATAAATACTTGAAACGTACAGAATATGAGAGACAAACTACTGTGGGAGTTTGTACTCGAATTAAGGAAGGGTCAATATGCTTCTGGTCCTTTGTGAGCTACTGCAAAAAAGTAAGAGATTTGCAACTCCTAACTGTTCCTTTCGCTCCGCACTGATGGAAGCCTAGGCGGTTACCGAACCTCGTGATTACGTAGCGACAAGTCTAGTAACTGCAAGTTTTCCAAGAAATTTGACAAAGGTTCATTAATGCCTTTTTTCAATGATAAAAAATTATGGGAAGTTATTGAAACTTTGCAGATATCGTGTACACATGTGAAACAAGCGTTTCGCGGAGTCCCTACCCTCAACCACCAAATCAAGTGTACCAAATTTAAGGTCCGATCAGCTAGCACCTCCACAAGAGAATATCAATATTTCCTTTATGCTAGAATTTTGGGTGGTAATGCCGATTTTTGGGCTCTTGTATTTTTCTCAAAAAACAAAATTTTGGGTGGAGGTGCTGACTGCCCGAGCAGCTAGCACCTCCACCCAAAATTTTGTTTTTTGAGAAAAATACAAGAGCCCAAAAATCGGCATTACCACCCAAAATTAGCCCATAATTAGCGCGAAATTCTAGCATAAAAGAAATATTGATATTCTCTTGTGGAGGTGCTAGCTGATCGGACCTGCGACGATGTACAGGTGTACAGTGGTCGAGAAATGGATTTTCGCGGACAAATAGCTCCACAGGATATATTTCTTACCCGATTTATATTTTGTTTTTTTGAATTACTCTGTATTAAATTCCTCGCAAATGTGGGGAAGCCAATTTGTGTGTTCTTTTATTCTTTTGGCAATACTTTTGCAAATACAGCGGCAAAATGATTCATTTCAACGATATGCTTTTCGATCTTTAAATAAATATCTGAAATAGAGTAATTGTTATTCAGAACTAATGAAGATAGGCTTAGAAATCGCAAATGTAGTAGTACAATTTTGTTTAATTTTTACAAACACTTTATTTAAACAAATGCAACCGTATATCACTTTGTTCTAGAAAAAAAAAATCTGCTCGGTGCGCGGGCACATTCTCATCAAGCGCGGCTCGCTTCGCTCGCAAGTTTGAGCGCGCCGCGCCGTAGGCGCGCGACTGCTGGTTCTCGCGCATCGCGCTCGATAATATATTTATCTCGCGCTTCGCGCTCGATTATATATTTACCTCGCACTACGCGCTCGGTCTTTGTATATCCCCCACATTTATGCACAGACCTTCTAAAATTAAAGGTCCAAGCATCGACACCTGTAATTTGGTGATAGTGAATTCTCTTTTGTTAAAGCTCTTTCGGCTTTAACGAACACATTCTCACCACGTATCTCGTGCTTCGCACTCGATTCTGTCCAAAATGTAGACTTTTCTCGATTATGTTCATCACTTTTGTATCAAATGTATATTACATTTATTTATGTACCTCGGTCTGGAATTGCGTATTCAGATATTGCAAAATAAAGTACAAGTTTTATTTATCATGAATTATTTAATATTCGTATCTTATTTTGCATTAAATTTTATTCTCAACTACCATGAAAAATGTATCATTTCAGTAAATTGATATTATTACAATTTATAATATGGATTGGTATCGAAGCATACGTATTTTCATTGTCTTGTTTTTATAATTGATAAAAGTGTACATTCTATAAGAAAAAAACAATGTTGTTATTAAACATTTTATTGCAACTTGTCTCGTTTTTCCATAAATTTAATTTGTTTATTTTCAATGTTATTTGTTACATCTTAAACTAAAAATACGCATCCTATCGTAAAGTGGTTTTGAGCAAATTTTTAGATATACTTTAGGCGAAAAATTTTGTTAAATAAAATGTTATTGTAGCTTGTGTCCTTTTTCCAAATGTGTAGTTCTTGGTTGTAAAACTTTTGTGTTTTCATTTTTGTTCGTCTCTTATGTCGTTTGTCTAAAAGTTTAATTTTTTAATTCTTAATCTTGTTTTTTACAATTAAAAGAAAATCTACATGTTCTGTCTAAAAATTATCAATAAAAATTTTTCAGATCCTTTTTGTGTGAACAACTTTTGTTTATTAATTTTTGTTCGTACCTTGTGTCGTTTTCCAAAAAGTTTAATTTTTTATTTTTAATGTTATTTTTTACGATTGAAACAAAAACTACGCGTCCTATCAAAAAATAATTAGTGAAAAATTTGTAGCTCTTTTTTGGATGAGCAACTTTTGACAATTCATTTTTTTCGTAGTTTGTGTCGTTTGTCCAAAAATGAAATTTTTTATTTTCAATGTTGCTTTATATTGTCTTATTTTCAATGAAAGAGATAACTTTTTAACCAGAAGGATAACTTTTCAACCAAGAAGGTTAATTTTCTACCAAAAAAGATTAATTTCTGATAACATTTTCAAAATTATCAAACAAATATTTGAAATTTGGAAGGAATTTTTAAACTAATAGTTAAATTTTCAACGAAAGAAATGAATTTTCAACCAAAAATATTAATTTTATACCAAAAAAGTTTAATTTTCAACAAAATAGAGGAATTTTCAACCAAATTCTTAAAGTTTAAACTGGAGAAGATAAATTTTCAAGCAAACATGGAATAATAAAATTTTAAGTTCAAAAAATTAATTTTCATCAAAAAGAATTTAAACAAAATAGTTAAATTAAAAAAAGGACAATTTTCAAATAAAATGATGAATCAGCAACCAAAAAGCGTAATTTTCTACTAAGTAGTTGAAGTTCCAACCAAAAAATATGAATTCTCAAATAAAATATAATAGTTGATGTTTCAACCAAAAAAGATTTTAATTTTAATCTAAAAATAGCTGAATTCGACCAGAAAAGACGAATTTTCAAAATTCTTCTTTTTGGTTAAAAATTCAAGTATTCCAGTTAATTATATCATTTTAGTTGAAATTTTATCTGGCCTGGTTGGGACATTTGTTTAATGAAATTGTTATTAACTATCTATATTATTAACGTTTGATCAAGTGCAAAGTATATAAATACATTTTAAGACAATTGTTAATACTTTTGGTCAGAAAAATCAATTTGGCTACTAGAAAAACTCATTTCTTAAAAATTTTTTTAGGAAATTTTTTATAAAAATATCTAATGTCAACTTATGCCATTTTTTCGCTGTAAATTGTCACGCTGCTGAAAAATCTCAGTAACTGCTGTCGTGAAGCAAACAATGTTTCGTATGAGAAAAACACACTAGAAAGAATTTGTTTATAAACATTGTTTATAATAATTAACTTAAATATTATAAGAATTACTTCTGTTCTTTGAGTGCAGATGCAATAATTCTATTTGTCTATTTGTTTTATATAATATTGCTCTGCAAAAAAATAACAAATCGCAAACCACAGTTCTCTGAAAAATTTAATGGCAAGCGTTTATAAAAAAAAATATTAGTCGGTCAAAAAATACGACCTGTGGGTCATTATGAACTGTAAATTCCTATTTTAGAAAATCGTGCGGCACTTGTCAAGAGTGGGATCGCTACGTATTTTGCTGGCGCGCCTGAACTGACCATAATTTGAAATGCGTTCCAAACTGCGTGGCGTACGGCGCGGGCGTGTGCGTCGGCCTTGGCAACCGAGCATGTACAATGTACATACAGGCCTTAACGTGACATCTGGTTACGTCGCCATTCGTCTCCGACGTTCACCATCTCGTCACAACCTCAGATCTAATACGATTAATAGATCTTCTAGGAAGGAGGTTCGCGTTTATTCTTGAACGAAATTCGTCTTCCGTTACTATTGGAAATTACAGGAACTTCGCCACTAATTTTCGGCGAAAGGCCATCCTGTCAAGTGAAATGGTCAGAAACGCTAATTTCCACAAAAACGTCCCCGTCTATTTTTTCAGAAGTGCATGACTTTTTGTCGTCCATTCAGCAACTAATGATCTAGAAAAAATGTTCAGTTTTTAATTTAATTTAGAAACTGATTTTTAATTATCATTCAAAGTAATTAAAATGCGCGTCCCAACCTCCAAATAAACGATATCTCGTACATTTACACTTAAAATTATGAGATCTACTTAACTCAATTAAGTTTTTTACGTCCCCAATATTTATTATTAATAATCTCAGCTACTATTTATGAAATAATGATTGAAGAAAATGTATTATGAAATTCTTTCTGTTTCAGTTGCACCTCAAAGTATGTCGGAGAATACTGTCAATACTTAAATCCTTGTCACACTGGGCCTCGGTGTCAAAATGGCGGTTCCTGTAGGGTTCGCGAGAGTATTAGTGGTGGTACACCAACCTTCGCGTGCTCTTGTCCTGTAGGATTCACCGCCAGCCTTTGTGAAATTCCAATAGCAAACGCATGTGACTCCTCACCTTGCCTTAACAGCGCAACATGCGAATTGAAATCGTTGCATGAATACGTCTGCACCTGCGCTACAGGATACACAGGTAAGAAATTGAAATATTTGAACAAACTATAAGCACAGAATTTTCGAATTTGAAAATTTTACGCACTGCATACATGACCTGATTCACAAGTTAAATGATGAAGGTTTTTACATTCAAGGGTATGTAGATCAAAGTGACCCTTATTTTCAAGTTTTCCATTTTTCGCGGCACCCGCACGATTGATTCCATTTTATGAAAGAATAATTCCTATAAAGTTTCATTTCGTTTGGAATATAAGGAGAAAGAGTGCCCTTGGGCCCTGAACATTTAAAGACACTGAAATCATGCACGTGTTATATAAAATCGAATTTTTAATTTTCTATAACACGTGCATGATTTTAGCCCTTTTCGGTGCCTGTAAAGCGGGGCTAAAATAGTGCTTTAGGAACATGGTGACATCAGAGGGAGCAAAGCGTGACATCAGAGGTGATTAAAGAAAATTATGTAAATGGCAACGGCCATACCACGCTGGAAACACCAGTTCCCGTTAGATCACTGAAGTTAAGCAGTGTTGGGCGCGGTTAGTACTTGGATGGGTGACCGCCTGATACTACTGCGTTGTTGTTGGCGGCCGTGGGTGTGGTGAGCCCACACTTGTAGTTATTTACTACAAGAAACTATCCACCTAGAAACACTACCCGAATCGGGTAGTGTCACGCTTACCCCTAGGGGCTCGCCGAAAGGGAAATAGCTTAATGGTATACATGTATCTATGAGCTCGCATTTTGGGTGTACAAAACGTGATCATCAAGTGATCAATTGATTGCGTTGTCAGATTGCTTGACAGAGTGGACCAACTCGAAGCAATAATTTACCATAAATTACCAAAAAAATGGTATTTTTCAAATTTCCGTAAAATCTTTCAATTTCCGGAAACCAGAAATTTAAAGCATCCTAAAATTTTCAGATATTTTAAAAATTTGGAGTTTTATGTTAATTTATGGATTTCCAAACTTTTCAATTATTTATACTTATAGCATCTAACAATTTCAAGAATTTCTCTTCATAATCTGAAACCCTAGCCTGTGTTCCAATCGTGTCTGAAATCATGCATTTGTTATACAAAATATCGTATGCACCAAGCGGGAAGGAACGTTTTACGACTCGCGTATTTTTTTGGTACTCGTTACCCGCTTGTGCTTACGAACTCGCCTACGACTCGTACTACTGTCCGTCCAAAAAGTTTAGGCACCGCGATTTTTGTACAGATTTTCGTGAAACTCTCAGCAGAAAAAATTCTAAAAATATGAGATAACATGCATGTTGCAAGTTGAATGTTTTGCCAATACTGATACAGAGTTTCAACATTTTCAGATGATTAGCGGTTATTTCCGGGCGAGTGAAAGGTGAAAAAGCATAATAATCATATGATCATTTCAGAATACTCAACTTTGAATGGCTGTTAGTCACTGAAAAAAATTATGAAAAATCTGCAAAAAATATATAAAAATATATATATACTGGAAAAAAATCAAAACCTACAAAAATGGTCCATTTTCCAATTTTGGCAATAATGCACGCACATCCTTCAAAATCTGTGAAAATATGTATTATTGTAAGCTTAAAGCGTGTGCAAATTTTCAGCTCAAAATATTCAATACTTTGGCAGGAAATCTGTCTATTGTTCAGAGAATGTCTGTTTTTCAAGTTCTGTACTTTTGAAAAAAATTGTTCAAAAGCAATGAAAGTCTAGAATTTTAATACCCAACATCTGAAGTATCTAAAACAGTACTCAAATTTTTTTTTCGAATTGAAGTAGGTCAAAAATTGTTATGAAAGTAGGAAAAGGCGTTTTTATCTTATAAACAAATAGAATAACTTCGTTGATTTTCATCCTAGAAAATCGCGGTTCCAGTCCATGTACAGTTATCATTCTGAATGAAAGAAACAGAAAGTTTTAAAATCGTGTCTAAATCTTTGAAAGACGAATTTCTTGGACCGAAATCGGCATTCTTCCAGTCACTGGCTTTACTTTTACAACCTTTTCTTCTAGGCTTCCAATCTGAATCCCCTTTGGCTCCTTTTGTCAACGAAGATCTGAGTACACCACACTCCAGCGGTTCCCAAACTTGTTTCGCACTTTCTGGGGAGCGGCAGGGTCGCCACCCTCAAATTTTTTCACAATACTGGAACCCTAGCCTAGAGAGACACTGGACGCCTGTCATTCGGGCGCGGTTGCTTGCTTCGGTCGACCTTCCCATTAGAGAATTAGAGCCGGTTAAGGAAAATGAAAATTTGGCAAAATATTAATAAATTGAACTTTAATAGGCTGCGTTAGAGAGATAAACGTTTATTTTTTAGCCTGCTGGCATTAAAAAATTGACTTGCTTACACTTCTTTTACAGAATTTTCTTAAAACTAACCCTTAAAACTAACATCCTTCCACACCTTATCTCTAACGCCGCTCGCTCTTATCGCATTGCCTTCCTCGCTTCGCCTCGCACGCATGTCCCCACTTTCTTGCTTTGCCTCGCATTACCAAACTCTGCCTCCGCGGCTATTACCCAATACTTATCTACTATTTACAATATTTACATTTACTTATATTTACTTCCTCCTCTATTTACAATCTTTCCTTCTCCATTCCTCTTCCTCCTTCCTTCTCTTCTTCTCCATCTTACCGAAAACTCCCTTCACCCATGCTACTGCCCTTTTGTCCCCCCTTTCATGCATCAATACCTCCATGCTTATCTCACTCCTTTCCACCTCTAGGCACTCCTCCAACCAGTGCTCCACTCTTGCCTCCCCCTTCCCACATAGTTCACACATCCTCTTTTCCCTAGCGAGCCAGAACCTGTTGAAACCCTCCATGCACCCACATCTCATCCTCGCTATAAGCTCCTGACTTTCTTTCTCTCCTTTCTCACACAAATATTGCGCTCTCGCCCTTGGCGTAATCCACACATAGTTTCCATTAAACCTTGTCTCTCTTATTCTCTCTTCCCCTGCTGTCTTCTCTCTCTCCATGCTGTTTTTCTTAACCAACTCATGTACCTTCCTTCCTTCCTCATGCATCCTTCTCACTTCATCCATCTGCAGTCCATTCGTTCTAAAATACCTTTCTCTTTCAACCTCCATCTTCCCACCCCCTCTCCTGTTCTCCTTCTCCCACCAACACTCCCTAACCAGCTTATTTCCCCCCTCTTCCAAAAATTTCTCCTCATATTTACACGCTCGACTCCCCGCTAGAATCCCTACACTCGTTCTCCCCGTCTCCCTCCTAACAATATAATTAGGCGTGTTCCTTGCCAGCCCCAGTGTCCACTTTACATATCTCTCCTGTATCCTATTTACCTCTTCGCTTTCCTTCCACCCCCACACCTCTACTCCATACAATAGCACACTCATCACTAGTGAGTAAAACAATTTCATTCTCCTTCCAAAATCATCTGCGAATAACTTCTTTCCCAACCCCCACACCTGCCTCATCACCACATTTGCCCTCCTCACTGTCTCTTTTATGTGACCATCCACTCCACCATTCCTCCGAAACAAGAAGCCCAGGTACACAAACTCTTTCACCTCCTGCACCGCCTTTCCCTTCCACTTCCACTCCCCTTCCTTATCCCTTCCACCTCCTTTTCTGAAAACCATAACCTTGGACTTTTCCGCATTCAGTTCTAACCTGTTTTTATCCAGGCATCATTTCCTTTAAGGCCTCCTCGCTTTTTGCCAACAACACTATGTCATCTGCATACGCTAGCGACCAAATTCTAACCCCTCCTATCCTGACTCCTCCTACCACTCCGGCCTCCAGCTTACTTTCCATATCCGCAATTAAAATCGCAAAAAGCGTTGGGCTAAGCGGACACCCTTGTCTTAACCCCCTATCCGTCCAGAATCCCTCCGAAATCCCCTGTCCTCCTCTTACCTTATCTGTGGTCTCTTCATATATCTCCATTACCCTCTCGATCAGGCCTCTCTCCACTCCCCTCTCCTCCATCGCCTCCCACAACCTCCCCCTATCCACCGACGGAAACGCGCCTTCTAGATCCACAAAAAACGCGTACACTCTCGACCCCTTCTTCGCTAATTCTCTATCCACCACGTGCTGCCGAACGTAGATATTGTCGATAGTACTCCTAACTGCCCTAAAGCCCGCCTGCGTCTCTGGCAATATTCCTTTCCCCTCGACATCCTTCCGCAGCCTCTCCGCCAGCACCATCGCGTATACTTTATACGCCGTATTCATTAGCGTAATCCCTCTATAATTTTCCTGCGTATCCCTATCTCCTTTCTTATACAGAGGCACTATTAACCCTTCTCTGGACCCTCGTGGGAATCCGTCCCCCCTCCATACTTTCTTCACTACCTCCTTCAGCCTCTCCCTAACCTCTTGTGTACTAAACAGCCATGCTTCGTTCTCTAGCCCATCCAGCCCTCCTGATTTTGACCTTCTTAACTTCCTTATCTGTTTCTCCATCTCCTCGTCATTCAACTCCTCCATCTCTGCCTCCCCCGTTCTTCTACTCCCATCATCTCGCTTCCTTGAATCTGAGCCCTGAAATGATTCTTTAAAAAACTCCCTCCACTCCTCACTCCCTATCTTCTCGCTTATCCCTACTCTACGGTTCCTAAACCTATTTATTATCTTCCAGACGTCCCCTTCTGTCTTAACATTTCCTAACTCCTTCTCCAGCTCTTTCTCCTTTTCCTGTTCTTTCTTCTTACACATCAATCTAAAC
>CAKNYM010054147.1:94981-107445 GCA_932195095.1 Andricus curvator | reverse complement strand
CATTTCTACGTACTCCTCCCTTTTCGCAGTACCCTCTTTCCACTTCTTATACTTCCTCTACACCTTCCTTTTTATCTTTTTACATTCCCTATCCCACCACGGCTTCACCATTCCTTTTTCCTTCTTTTTGAATACCTTCTTTTGCACGCACCCTTTCACTTTCTCTTTTAAATCCTCCCATATCTCTTCCACCATCTCCCCTTCGAAGCGTACCTTGCCTAACTGCTCCT
Source organism: Andricus curvator (assembly GCA_932195095.1). NCBI lineage: Eukaryota > Metazoa > Arthropoda > Insecta > Hymenoptera > Cynipidae > Andricus > Andricus curvator. Next base: position 107,215 of record CAKNYM010054147.1, on the reverse strand, counting down.
TATACTTCTCTATCGCCTCCCTTGTCCAGCTAACCCTCTCCCCCATCGACACTTCTTCCCCATCTTGCCTTCCGCCGTTCTCACCCCTTATCCACAACCCTAATGGCTGATGGTCTGATTCTACCCTCCCTTCTACTGCGAATCTCTCCATCTCCTCCCACCCTTGCATATTCATGACTACATAGTCTATCACCGATACCCCCACCTTACCTACATATGTGTATTCTCCCTCTTCGTTCCCAGTTGCCATAGCATTTGCCACCGCCCAGCCTCTATCCTCCATCCAGTCCCTTAGAATCTCCCCCTCCTTATTTATTAACCTATCCTTCGAATTCCTTTCCAAGCTCTCCCCTTCCCTGTAAAGGCCCCCTTCCCTCCCCATCCTCGCGTTAAAGTCCCCACCCAGTACCACAATACCTTCCACTCTTTCACCTAACAGGTCTTCCACCCTTTCTTTAATTCTTTCCATCCCATCCTTATTGTACACTGTCACAAACTTACCCGTTACCCCTCCTATCTTTACTTTCCTCATTCGCACTCCCTCCCCCTCTTCCTCTCCGTGAGCTTCTTCCTCTAATCCATCTCTAACCCCCGTTATAATTACCCCACTAGCCCTTCCCTTCTTCTTCACTCTGACCGCCTCCTGGAGTCTCCGCCTATACCCCCTTGGCAGCTTTGGCTCTATTCTATCCCATTCCTTTCTTTCCACCCACGTCTCTACCAGTCCTACCACATCAAATTCCTGGATATACCTCCAGAACTCCTCATCCTTCTTCTTTACCCCTGCTACGTTCCAGTAAAGCACCTTCACAACTCCTCTACCCTGCATTACCCCCACCCCCCTACTTCCTACAAAACAAATTCCCCTGCACTTCCTTCAACACCTCGTTCTCCTCGTCCCACACCCACATTTTCTCGTCTATTTTTATTTTCCGATATCCTACCTTCGCCGATCTCCCTTCACTCCTCTCCCTCCTAGCCCTGTCGTACAGCATTCTCTGTACATCCCTTTCCTTTCTCGTCAAATCGTGATCGATGAAAACTTCCTTATCCTTTATCCTATTTTTATTTCGCATTACCCCCAACTTTTCTTCCCAGCTCTCCAACTCTACAACCGCCACTTCTTTCTCCTTTCTCCCCTCCAACTTAACTTTCCCTACCCTGCCTTTATTCCACCCTATGCTCTGTAGCAGCGCTTCCACGCCCTCCCTTTCTTCCCCGCTCTTCATCTTCAACCCTCTTACCTTATTAAAGATCCACTAATAATAATTAAATTATTAATATTATAAAAATTATGATTTGAATAATGATTAGAATTTATTAATTTAAATAAATAATTAATGATTAAAGAAGTTACCATTTTTTGAATCTTTATTAAAAATAAACAATTAATTCATAATAAACTATTCAATATATTTAAATATCAAAAATTAAAAGAAAAAATCCTAATTTTATTAATAAAGAAAAAAATACTAATAAAAATATTATATTAATGAATTTATTAATTAAATTCAATATAAAAAATGAAGAATCATTAAAATTGTTATTTGAAAATAAAATTATTGGGATAGAAGATATTATATTAATTTCAATTTTTATTTAAAAAAATATTATGTTTATAGGTTTAACATTAAATCCAAAATGATTAAAAGTTTAATTTTATTCAATATTTATTGGAGTAAATTTAACATTTTTCCCTCAACCTTTTTTAGGATTAAGAGGAATACCACGACGATATTCTGATTACCCCAATTCATATATATGGGGCATAATTTCTGAAGTGTACCCACCTCGAAAATGAAAGTTGTCCGATCGGGATAAAAATTGGCCCAATTGTAGTCCTATTAGATAGTACTCCTCACACCAAAAATTAATTAATTTTGATAATTATTTATCAAAGTGGAGGGGGTACAATTTTTGGGTTTTTCAAGCAAAGCCTTAGTTTCAAACGTTTGTAACTTTTGTCCTATTGCCTTAAACAAAATTTCACTTCAGATATTTTCGATAGATTTTTTCACAAACTTTCTGGTGGTGATAACGATTTTTGAAAAAAGTCAAAATTTGACCCAAATTTTTGAAAATCAAAAATAAATTTGACTTTTTTTCAAATACGGGCACTTTTTTTTCTTCAAAATAGTTTTAAACGAAATCTGAGATTTTTTCCTATGAGAACCCAATTTTCAGAGTGGCAAATTAATTCGTCTTTGAGTAATAGAACGATACGTAAACAAGATGCCGTGATAGGGCGGGTAGCGTGCGATTTCCCCTAGTGCGCTCACGCCGAGGATCTTTGTGCAACGCTTTAGTGCCAGTTTTTCAAGTTAAGTAATATTATATGCTACTAGAATAACTGCTCTCTGCATTTTCAGGGTGAATTATCAAGGCCTGCATTAAGGTCAGTGCAAAATTAATTGGGAATATGCTTTAAAAATTAGAAGTGAGAATGTATATCTTTTGAATTTACCCGCGCATTTTTCACTTCTTACCTCTGCCACTAGATGGCTGTCTGCCACTAGATGGTTGTGATTCTCACAAGAGAAGATAATTTTTAACAGTATAAGAAACTGGAATTTAATATTCGTATTTTACTCGCAGATTTGATCTGAAATCGGGTTTATCGAAGCAGGTTTGTACGTAAATTTATTTTTTACTTCATTTTCTCATTCTTATTCTCCTTTATCTATTATCCTTATAATTGTATTTTTGGAAATATCGTGACTTTGGTCATTCTTATCTAAAAATGTCTTTTTCAATTTGAAAAAAATACTTTTTGCACGATGCCCTCTGAAAAAGTGATTAAAATTTGGAAGAGTAGATGTATTAATACTTTTCAAAAAGTGAGGCATAAATCAACTAAGCTTAAACTCCGTTGTGTTTCCCAGGACTTGCGTTTGAAATTGCCTACACTACCAGAAGGAGCTCGAATTTGCAGTTCATGTAGATACCAACTCAGCGGGAACATCATCCTTGAACTCTGGAGATGTTGCAGAGCCTTCTGGTAGAGATAAGGTAGATACTGAGGATCATGAAATGATTTCTGACGATGATGAAGATCAGCTATGTGACAGCGAAGAAGATTTAGATGTCTTGGACACCAAGCTGCAGTGTGAAATCAAATATCATAAAGCTGGTGTTGAAGTACTAGGTCAAATCATCGAAAAATTAAATGCCTCTAAAGATCTTCAAGAACAATTTCAACTTCTTTCGCTTGCGCCAAAATCTTGGGGACGAAGAAAACTGATGCAGGTGTTCAATACATCCGAGCGAAAAGCAAGAACTGTCAAAAAATTAGTTTCAGAGCATGGAATTCTTACGCATCCGAATCCAAAAAGAGGAAGAGCATTGACTTCTGAAACTGAAACTCTAGTGAAAACCTTTTATGAACGCGATGACATAAGTCGAATGATGCCAGGGATGAAAGACTTTGTGTCGATCAAGAATGATGGTGGAACTCGTTCACATGTTCAGAAAAGGTTACTACTGTGTAATCTCAACGAATTATATGCTCAATTTACGTCAGAACACGTAGGCCTGAAGATCAGTATTTCGAAATTCACAAAACTCAGACCTCGTCATTGTGTTCTAGCAGGAAGCAGTGGCACTCATAATGTGTGCGTTTGCGTGCATCATGAGAATGTCAAGTTGATGTTGAATGAAATAAATATTCAACATTTAACAGAGGATACTGACATGGTGCTCACAAATTATCACGACTGTCTGGATGCTATTGTATGTCCTAACTCTTCAAGTTCCTGTCATTTAGGAGAGTGTGAAAACTGTCCAGGTACTGCGAACTTGAAAGATAACATCACAAAAGCTTTTAATGAACATTGTATCAATGAAGTGAGATTTTAAATTTGGTTACAGGCCGACCGATGTAGTCTGAAAACTCTGGTAATGGATACTGATGAATTCCTAGATGATTTCTGTGAAAGGCTGTTGAAATAAAAAACTCGTCACTTTATTTCAAAGGAGCAATCATCTTTTTTCAAAAACCTAAAGGAAAATTTATTACCCGGGGAGTTTTTGATTTGCTTCGATTTCGCTGAGAATTACGCCTTCATAATTCAGAATGCACCGCAATCATTCCATTGGAATAACGACCAAGCTACAATATTCACTGTGGTGATTTATTATGAAAAAGATGGAGAGCTCAAGCACGTAAGTTTCGCAATCATAGCTGATAACTTAGCTCATGACATGGTGGCTGTTCACAAGAATCAAAAGATAATAGTAGATTACTTGAAAACTCATTTCAGGCCAAAGAAAATCTACTATTTCACTGATGGTGCAGGGCAACATTTTAAAAATAAGAGTAGCTTTGTTAATCTCCAAGCCCATGAAGAAGATTTTGGTATCCAAGCTGAATGGCACTTCCATGGTACATCTCATGGTAAGGGTGCATGTGATGGTATAGGAGCGAATGTAAAGAGACAAGCAGCACGTTCAAGCTTACAATGTTATCCGAAACATCACATACTCACTCTCCATGTTTTGTTTCAGTGGACAAAGAGTAACTGTAAGGAAACCGAAATTTTTTTCAGCAGCAAAGAAAATCATGCCTTAGCCACCGAATTACTGAAAGCCAGATTTGATTTGACAAAGCTGTCGCGATACCAGGTACATTACAGTATCACGCTTTCATTCCCACACTCGAATGGCAAAAAACAGAAACCGCAAAAGAGGCCTGCAAAGAAAACAACTGTTAAAACTATCGCCAAAAAATCGAACAGAAAGACACATAATATTACCATATAATATTACTGAACTTGAAAAACTGGCACTAAAGCGTTGCACAAAGATCCTCGGCGTGAGCGCACGTGGGGAAATCGCGCGCTACCCGCCCTATCACGGCATCTTGTTTACGTATCGTTCTATTACTCAAAGACGAATTAATTTGCCACTTTGAAAATTGGGGGTCTTATAAGAAAAAATGTCAGCTTTCGTTTAAAACTATTTTGAAGAAAAAAAAAGTGCCCGTATTTGAAAAAAAGTAAAATTTATTTTTGATTTTCAAAAATTTGGGTCAAATTTTGACTTTTTTCAAAAATCGTTATCACCACCAGAAAGTTTGTGAAAAAATCTATCGAAAATATCTGAAGTGAAATTTTGTTTAAGGCAATAGAACAAAAGTTACAAACGTTTGAACCTAAGGCTTTGCTTAAAAAACCCAAAAATTGTACCCCCTCCACTTTGATAAATAATTATCAAAATGAATTAATTTTTGGTGTGAGGAGTACTATCTAATAGGACTACAATTGGGCCAATTTTTAGCCCGATCGGACAACTTTCATTTTCCAGGTGGGTACACTTCAGAAATTATGCCCCATATTATGAAATTCAATTTCATCAATTGGTTCATTAATACCTTTAATTAGAGTTTTCTTTTCAATTTATAGTATTTGAGAAAAATTTGCTTCTTATCGATTAATACTGTATACAAATTATTTTAATTCATCAGTTGAATGAGTAAATCATTTTCATCGATTAAATCATTCTTATAATGAAATTACTATAATTCTAAAATAAATTAAATAAATATTTTAATTATTTAATATAAATTATAAATACTTGATTAAATTTGAACTTACAAGATTCTTCTTCACCGTTAATAGAATGATATTTTGTTAATAAAAGCAAGTAATTTTAACTCAAAAATGTACTTTAAAGACGAAAAATCGATAATGTTGTAGACTGTTCATTTAATTTATTTGCAACAATTAACTTTACCAGATAATGACTTTTTTGCTTTCAAACACCCCTACGCATCCAGTGCAGCGATGTTGAACATAGGAAAAAATTTTCTACGGAAATAAAACAAAAACAAAAAATCGACTATTTTTCGCTATTTGTATTACCATAAATATTTAAACGAAGAAAAATTAAAAAAGCAGGCCACATGAATCTCTCCGAAACAAAATGCTCAATTAAAAAAAATAAAATAAAAAAAATCCAAAATCGGTCCAGAATTGCCTTCTACAAGTCATTTTGAACCTCGTTTTTTTATTTCATCCAAAATTATGCAAGATAATTTTGATAAATGCAATGGTTTGAGAAATAAACCAAATTCATGATGTTAGTAATTAAGTTCTCAAATCAGGCTAAATTTCAGCTTCCGGAATTTCTCAGGTTAAGTACAATATTGTACCTATAAATTAAAGCTACTGCAGTGGATTTGAATAAAATATACTCAAAAGTTTTCCATACAATTTCCTATATACTTGAGCCTTCTTTGATTTTCAACTTTTTTGAGTCAAATAACATATCGTTGGAATCGTTATAATTAGCAGATTTCGAATATTTGATTTGTAAATTGATAAGTGCTAAATCTAAAAAAAGTTATATTCCGCATTTTCGTGCTCATTATGTACAAAGGACTTCCGCTGACTAGGATCGACGACGGCAGCTCGGCTGAGTGAGGGGAAGCCGCGTAGTGGGGGAACCTACCTTAGGTACCCAAGGAGGAATTGACCATCGCCCATTCATTATGCTATGTACTTTTGGCTTTTCAAAAAGTCAGTGAATGTACGCCTACGCCTTTGCATGTTGACCCTTCGGTGTACATTTTCGCGTTACGTGCTCATGCCAGCCCAGCAGGGAGCAGCGAGCCTATTGCTGTGTCAAAGTTAAAAAAAACTGTTCAAACAATGATGCCTAATTATATAAAAATAACTCATCTTTCATCTACTTTATACGAAAATATATTTATTAGGGAGAACAGAGCGCTTTTGTGTTAAACTTTTCATAATAAAACAAATTCCTTCCGAGATACAGGACTATTAATTAAAAGGCGTTTTTCGTTCGTAAATTAAAACCCTTTTATCTTTAAAATTATTAACTTTAGAGAGACAGCGTTCATTATGAAAATTGTTCGTTTTAACTCACATTATTTACACCTAAATTTATTATTTGAATCACTTGCCAGCCAAATTTATGTCTCTGAAGCTCTTCAACCTGAAACAAAATTTCTTCTTTCACATGATCTTGAAACCAATCGCTAAGATCTGTCGATTCAAGAATAATCTGATTATTGGTTTTGAAAAACTTAATTTCCTCAACCATTTTACCTTCTACTAAGGTTCTGAATTTACTTGCGAAAATTACGTTTATCTTTACATTTCCCTCTTTTTTTAAAGTATTCGTTATCCGTGATACAATCATAGATTTCGCATAATTAAGAAAATGATTTAAATCTTTGTGCTTCAAATTGACTATAGAACCAGACCTTATTCTATTCTGAAAAGCTGTTTGCAATTCCTCCCAGTGTATTCTATCTGCTTTCCTGTTCATGCTACCTCCACCTACCTTCTGGAAGATTCTAATTTTTCTATTTATCGCTTTTAAAATTCCAATCCATTCATGAATTAATACTACTGAGGACTTTTCATTCACGTTTTTGTAAGCTGACTCCATTAAATGAATTAGTTTTTTTATAGAAGTTAGAATTCATGTTTCCTGTTTTTGTCTTGTTGACTATAGCTATAGCTATAGCGAAGTCCATTGCACAGATGATTTTCAATATAGGATACCTCACAACACAACATTATATTGAAAATATTTTTGTCCTTTAAACAGTTATGTAAAATATGTTTCTGGATTCACAATTATTAAGATTCATTGATGAAAACTTTCTTTTTGTTTAGCGAGACTTATGCACTGATGTTTGAATTAGAAAGAGTAAAGAATGATCCGACTTTATATCAAACTCTTCTGTTATGCGTATATATGCTGATGATCAACTGAAAAGACTAAGGGCTGTGCGGGGTTTCTATAGCTCCGATATTATTATTGTTTATACATTCTTTAAGGTATTAATCGTAATTTCTTAGAATTGTAGAATAAAAACGGTTCTTTCCTTATGACTGTAATGGAATATGACACACTTGTTTATGTTAAAAATTCCTGGTACAGTTATACTATCACATAAGCCACATCGAGTTGAAAATTTGGGATACCAAATAAGAAGTACTAAGAAACGCGGCTCTGGTCCTAAATTTTTATTATTATGGCCAACGGCCATACCACGCTGAAAAACCCAGTTCTCGTCAGATCACTGAAGTTAAGCAGCGTTGGACGCGGTTAGTACTTGGATGGGTGACCATTCAAGAATACTGACATGAGTGCTGTTGGCACATCGTGGGTGTGGTGAGCCTACACTTGTAGTTATTTATAACTACAAGAAAAACCTAGAAACACTACCCGAATCGAGTAGTGTCACGCCTACCCTGAAAGGGAAATGGTTTAATGGTATATATGAAAAAAGCAAAAAAAAATTTGTTATAACAAATTTTTTTATACTAATACAAATTCAGGACCAGAGCCGCGTTTCTTAGTGCTTCTTATTTATTGTCCCAAATTTTCAACTCGATGTGGCTATTCGTGTGAAAATAAGTTGACAAATAAAAAAAGTGCCTGTAAGGTAGGAATCTGGTCACGTGACCCACTCATCACATGGCCTTAAAGGGATGATGGGCTTGAATATGAGACGCATATCACCGACTTCTGCGATTTGCGTGACGTGCGCAAGCGAAACTTGTCCGAAATTGCATAAAAAGCCTGCAACATTGCGTCCTTTTCTCAGTAATGCATGTAACATGACACCATTTTGAAAACAATTCTTTGAATTCTATATAACTTGATACCATTGTTTTTATATTAAATTCCTTAGTACCTATCAAATATGACATAGGGACCGGGGGGGGGGGTATCTTTCTTTTACGGCTCATATCAAAGGGTGATACTATGACTCACCTCTTTGGTATTTCTTATGACGTAATGCACTAACACTAATATATCCTGAACCGGCCCCATACCACTACTTAGATCCACATGCCCATTGGGATGTTAATGAAAAACTACTGTAATTTCAATATGTAAAAGTACAGACTTGCAGTAGTAGTAAGACTATTGGAAAATTTACACTGTTACAAATAATATTAAATTTAGTATACCCACGTGTATTAAAATTAATATATCAAGCATATGAAATCGCCATTAAGAGCGTGTATATTAAATTTCATATACGTTCATGATAATCACTGACAAGAAAAATCAGATAATTCCATTTAACAGAAATTCAAAATAAGTTTAGCAGTAATGTTCGGTTCTACATAATAAAACATGTTACCTTCTTCCTGTTAATCAAAAATAAAATTGGATTTCAAGTCGAAAAGTTCAACTAAGCAAATAAATAACAGACTTAGCCTACACTCAACTGTATTCGCATCAAATTTTTACCATTTAGAGCGAATTTAGGAAAAAGTTCCACCCGTACGTTGCACTTTCACTATAAATAACAATTCAGTCGAGGAATTCTATATTGTTAATTTAATTGCGAATATTTGACAAGATTTAAAAATATGAAAATGGCGACGATCGAGAACATGACGCGATATTTCGGTGCGAATGTTGGCAGCACTGCTCAGGTTTCAGTTCTGCCAATGTCGCCAAGGAGGGAAACTTGTAACTTTTACTACTTTTATTTCTTGGAATATAAATTTGTGGTAAATGTGACTACTTTATTTGTTGTGACTAGAATTACTATCGTTACTAATATAACATACGTAGGATTATGAACGGCGACTTGTTGCCGCATTAAACTGGTTAGTTAGTTTTACCATCGAAGTAGTTGTCGCAGCTAATACCATCTCTACTAATAAAGAGTTTTTTGTCACAACTAACCATTTTTTTCAGTGCACGTCTGCTCCAATGTCATCGCGTATTCCTAAATACAAAGAAACACGTATTATCGAACTCGAACTACGATTCGATTCGATTACTATTTCCAACAGTGATCCCGATAAGGCCACCTTGACATGCGCATGCTTCGACTGAATGCCACTGCAGCCAATGAACGTCACTACAATCCAAGCAAGCGCAGATCAAGGCGGCTCCGTTGGGATCAATGACTTCAACTTCGAAGAACGAAAAATCGTGACACGTTCCATTACTGTCTAACGCACTGATGTCTCGTGTCATTCGCGTATAGCTATCGAAGAACGAACAATCGTGACATGTTACATTGCTGTCTAACCAAGTGGTCGGCACGCTCTTGACCAAGTCAGGCTACCCTGACCGGCCTGACCAACGACCTACTTTCTGGTCAGGTACCTGCGAGCTTGGGCAGACCAACCCTTCCCTCAGGGGCCCTTTGTTGGAAAATGGCAACAAAATTTGAAATAAAAAATTTCTGCAATTCGTGATTTAAAAGTAATGTATTTGGAATCTACGTATTTTTCTGATTCCAACGACATGTAATTTGTCTATAAAGGTTGAAAATTTAAGAAGTATTTAGTATAAAATTGAATATTGAGGTAAAGTTTTTTAATATTAAACTCCTTCAAATTTTCAACTTTCTTAGGCTAGTAATATATCATTGGAATCGGAAAAATTCGTAGATGCTGATTATGCTATTTTCAAATCGCTAGTTGAAAAATTAAAAGTTTTTAAATTTCCTTACCTTGACCGGCCTGTGGACAAAAGACCCCTGCTGGAGAAAGCTCACCCACACTGAAGTCCGTGAATAGAACGAAAAATAGCAGAAAAAATTAAGCCGGGATGGGCCTGACCATACCTGAAAAGTGAGCAAAAAGTTTGCCGACCACTGGTCTAACCCACTGATACCTCGGCTCACACGCATAGCAGGCGGAAACAGGTATGTAATCTGGCACAACACTATTGAGATATAGATATATAACCTATTTCATAATTTAGGGTTCATTTAGGGCTAATTTGGGCCCCTATTCCCAAATTTAGGGCTCCAATATTTTTTTTTTTTTAAATAGTGTTTGTGCTAGCTTAAAGTTAAGCCGGCCAAACTTTGCTGTAAAACGTACTAAAAATGATTTTACAGAAAATTCACCTCATACAATAATTTAGGGACCTGGGAATATAATAATCAAAAAAAAAAAAATATGTAAACAATTTTTGTTTAAACAATCCTACTAAAAATGAATTAAACATAGTTATTTTCTTACCCTACGTTAAGGCTCATTTAGGGCTCCCCGAATATGATATTTGAACATTAAAAAAAATTGTTTAAACAAATTTAGCAAAAAACTGTCTTTTTTATTTCCCTTGCATCATTTCAGGCTAATTTAAGGCTCCTGAAATATCGTCGACCGAAAGTCGTGCGACTTTTCCTTTGCCCTTTTTTTTGTTATATATGGTGTTGTGCCACCTTAACGTTATAAAAAATACGTATAGAAAATCATAAAACCCATTCTTTCCACTCGCATAATTTAGGGCTCATTAAGGACTAATTTGGGCCCCTATTCCCAAATTTAGGGCTCCAATATTTTTTTTTATATTCTCATCCAGAGAAGGTATTATATTTGTGCAAAATTTGACCTGTCAAATGTCCACGTTTTGAGACCCCCTGAACCCAAAAAACAGGTTTTTACGAATTTGTCTGTATGTATGTATGTCTGTCTGTGAGCACGATAACTTTCGAAAGAATTGACCGATTCGATTGGCCTTTGGTATAATCTTTAAGTCTCCTAATCTAAAGGTCAATTTCGTTAGCCAGCCATTTTGGATGGAAATTCAAAAAGTGAGCGCATTTTGAAAATTTTTGAGCCTATTTTTTTTTTAAATTATATGTGCGGCTGTTCATAGTACTCGAAAATTCAAACCATTTATTCACCTGACATTTTTTGATAAAATGAAAAGTTTCAGAGTTACAGCATTTTCAAAATCCAAAAGAAGAAACGAAAATTAACATTTTCAGTCAAACAACGCACGATACGAAAAAAAGTCGAGACACGAAAAATATTTCTTTTTGCAACGCCCACCTCGAAAGTACTCCGTTCCATATAGCTAAATTATATGCAAAGTGACTCATTCCGGATAACAATGCGGGAATGATATTGGCGCATGCGCAGTTCCATTCTTATATACTTTCCACATCAGCGGAATGTACGCGCATGCGCACTTTGCAGATAAGCAACTTTCCGCATCGCGACAATTCTGGGGCAACGTAGCAACAGCAGCGCTCAGTGCCCAAGCGAACAGCTGATGACAGGTGCAAGGTTAAAGTCGACGTGTTTAGAGTGCAAGTGAAATTTTCCTTCTCATTGTCAAAAGAAGATGGACTTAAATAAAGATTCGAATCAAACTGGTGAAGAGTGTACTCCACCAGATAGTATATTAGTTATTTTCATATATTTCGATTTAATTTAATTAAAATTTCGTATTTTTAGAATTTATTTTCGTTCCGCTGAGGGTTTCATCGCT
>CAKNYM010054147.1:78662-94881 GCA_932195095.1 Andricus curvator | reverse complement strand
CGCAACAGTAAATATTCTTCCTTTGTCTTTCTCTTAGTACAACTTTCTCGGAAGGTTGTTGCAAAAAATAGCGTGTGATACACGTGCGCACAGGCAATTGCTGACTCGTGTGATTTCAGCATTCGGCTTCAGCTCTTCGCACTCGTCCTCGTTTTCGCACTCTCTTCGCTCGTGCGCTAACCTCCGACTCGTGCTTCGAGCCTCCGGCTCATGCTGACAAATTTACACTCGTTGGCAATTGCCTATTTTGCGCACTTGTATGACAAATAGCTATTTTGCACGCCCTACTAGATTATCATAACGGCTTTTTGAATTTTCTCAAAAAATCGAAAATTCACATTTTTATTGCACAAAAAATAATGCAAAATCCAAAAAATTTAATTTTACGGTCTCATCCAGAGAAGGTACCTTCTCAGCATAAAACATCAACCAATTGCCACTCTCTCGGTTTCAATTCCTTGGGGGGCCCCCCCCCCGTAGCGGAAGTTTTGGTGGGACTGACGTTACAACTAGATTCTCCACCATACGACGATTCACAACTTAACTTGGACATGATTTCGACTCGCAAAACAAATTTCGCGCATAAAGGTGGTAGTTGGCTGTACAATCTAAACAATAAATAATACAAACAATAAAATAGCCTCGGAATGGACTGGAACTTTGATTGACGAAATGCATACATATGGTAAACGTAAAGGTCGAGTTTCTGGCGATGAATGGAGACTGGGTGTCTGGAATGCTAGGGGGGCGAATGATCTTAAGAGAATTACGAGAAACTATGCACGCAAGGAAGCTAGATATTTTATGTGTACCTGAGACAAAGAAAAAGGGATCCGAAAGTAGAAACATAGAAAATGGGATGTTGAAAGGCGGTTTTGAAATATGGCCAGGACTAGATAGTGAATCGCATGGTAGTCAAGGGGTGGGACAGTGGGCCAGGAGACTCGATTCCGTGGCCAAAAGTCGATTCTTAAATTCGAAAAAATGAAATAGACTACTGCATTCAGGGATAATTGAAGTATTATTGACGACAATTATACGTTGATTGATCAATTTTTGTTTCGATGATACAGGCACAAGTAGAAAATCTTATTGAAATTCGTAGTGTTACTGAGGTTAGGAAAATACGTTTTTGGACGTTAAGAAATCGATTCCAAACCTTGTACCTCCATTTATTTTATTCAGTAAGGTGTGAAATTTGTAAAAAGTCAATTAAATCTATAATTGTTAATTTCAATAAAATACAGTCACATTATTAGTGAATAAAAAACAAGATTTTTCAGCAAAGCACCTGCTTCCAAATGCTCATAACACGACATAACACAACATATTGAGTTCTAAAATATATGAATGTCTTCCTTAGGATATGCACTTGAGCGTAAGAGTGCTACTTTTTGCTACTTTTCTTTTACTTCTTTGCTTATGGTATATCTATATGGCCGCGCGCGGCCATGTCATGGAGAGTGCTGGCGCGCGTCCATGAAGAGCACTGGCTAACCGTAATTTGTTATCCTAGCCGCATCAACGCGCTGACTTGTTTTGCCAATCTGCTTTCCGTCCACATTCCACGACTTTAAGAACTAAGCGCAATAAGAAATGGAATGAAGTATGTAGAATTAAAGAGAAGTTTGAAAAGAAAAATTTAAGTTGGCTAGATTCCGAGTTTACAGTTCCCGATATCAAAATTGCCAATGAAAGTGAGCAATCTTCTTTTTCTTCGGGGCCAGGTCGTCCTTCTCTAGAATTCGAGAAAAAATTGGATCGGTCAAAAAGGCGAGAGGCTGCAAATATCAGCGCGAATCTTGAATTTTGAATATTGAAAGTTTTACATCAAATTTCGTATCAGAGACGCTGAAATCCCATTTACACCGAGTTTGGTGCAAATACCTCGAAGTTTCGCATTTTAGTCCGCCATATTGGATCCGCCATCTTCAATTTTAAAATGTCGACATCAAATTTCGTATCAAAGACCCCGAAATCCCATTTACACCAAGTTTGGTGCAAAAACATCACATTTTCGCATTTAGGCCGCCATATTGGATCCGCCATTTTGATTTTGAAAATGCCGACATCAAATTTCGTATCAGAGATCCTGAAATCCCATTTACACCAAGTTTGGTGTAAATACCTCAAAGTTTCGCATTTGAGTCGGCCATATTGGATCCGCCATTTTGAATTTCAAAATGTCGACATCAAATTTCGTATCAAAGACCGCGAAATCCCATTTACACCAAGTTTGGTGCAAAAACATCACATTTTCGCATTTTAGTCCGCCTTACTGGATCCGCCATTTTGATTTTGAAAATGCCGACATCAAATTTCGTATCAGAGACCCTGAAATCCCATTAACACCATGTTTGGTGCAAATACCTCAAAGTTTCGCATTTTAGTCCGCCATATTGGATCCGCCATTTTGAATTTCAAAATGTCGACATCAAATTTCGTATCAAAGACCTCGAAATCCCATTTACACGAAGTTTGGTGCAAAAACATCACATTTTCGCATTTTAGTCCGCCATATTGGATCCGCCATTTTGAAATATTGGAATTTTGACATCAAATTCAGTTTCAGCGACCCCAAAAACCCTTATACACCAAGTTTTATGCAAATATGACAAAATCTTGAATTTTGGCCAAAATAAGTGGCCTCCTGGCCCACTGTGGGTGGGTTTGATTATGAATGAAAAAGCAAGATATATGTTCCAAACACGACTTAGCTACTTTTTTTCTCCCCTTTTCAGATAGTTGAAAAAAATCTTTCTGACTGTATGATTTATTAGAAAAATACGGAAATATACGCTGAAGTAAAGGAATTTCCTTCTTCATTTTAAATCAAATACAAATTCAGTCATTTTTATCTGAAGAACATAACATATGGTCGTTGCGAAGCGCGCTCAAACTTTTGGGTTTCTATTATACGATGAACAGAAACGAGCGTGAAGCGCGAGGTTTACATGATGTTTAAACAAAATATCGAGCGCGAAGCGCGAGTGTCTTGATGAAAATGTATTCCTTAAGGTGGATAGAACCTTAAGTAAATTAGTTCTTCTTTTTATGTAAAACTGACATAATTAAACCAAAAGTAGGTCATAACGATGAAGCTTACTAAGAGAGTATTAGCCCGCGAAGCGCGCAATAGTGAGCACACGAAGTGTGAAAACCTAGAGGAACTGAGCTGAAAGCGTCAGGCAAATGTGTCCGAGCGCGTAGCGCGAGGTGAATATATTATCAAGCGCGAAGCGCGAGATCCAACAGGTGCGCGCCGTAGGCGCGCTCAAACTTGCGAGCGAAGCGCTAGCTTAACGTTAAGCTGGCCGAACATTGCTGTCAAACGTTCTAAAAATGATTTTACAGAAAATTCACCTCATACAATAATTTAAGGCTCATTTAGGGCTCTGGGAATATAATAATCCAAATAAAAAAAAAGTGTAAACAATCCTACTAAAAATGAATTAAACATATTTATTTTCTTACCCTACGTTAAGGCTCATTTAGGGCTCCCCGAATATGATATTTGAACATTAAGAAAAATTGTTTAAAAAAATTTACCAAAAAATGTTTTTTTTTTTATTTCCCTTGCATAATTTCAGGCTCATTTAAGGCTCCTGAAATATCGTCGACCGAAAGTCGTCCGATTTTTCCTTTGCCCTTTTTTTTTGTTATATATGGTGTTGTGTCACCTTACCGTTATAAAAAATACGTGAAGAAAGTCATAAAACCCAATCTTTCCGCTCGCATAATTTAGGGCTCATTAAGGACTAATTTGGGCCCGTAGTCCCAAATTTATGGCCCCAATATTTTGTAAAAAAAATAGTGTTAGTGCTAGCTTAACGTTAACGTTAAGCTGGCCGAACATTGTTGTAAAACGTACTAAAAATGATTTTACAGAAAATTTACCTTATACAATAATTTTAGGCCCATAAATGGCTTCTGAAATATCGTCGACCGAAAGTCGTGCGATTTTTCCTTTGCCCTTTTTACATTCTCAGCAGAGAAGGTATTAGATTTAAATGTAAAATTTGACCCCCTCCGTTTTTGTCAAATCTCCACGTTTTGAGACATTCTGAACCCAAAAAACAGGTTTTCGCGAATGTGTCTGTATGTATGTATGTAGATTTTTATGTTGTTAGTGCGATAACTTTCGAAGTTATCGTCCGTTACCCAGCCATTTTGGATAAAAATTCAAAAAGGAAGCGCTTTTTCAAAATTTTTGAGACCATTTTTTTCAAATTTAAAAATTCTATGTACGGATGTTCGTAGTACTCAAAAAGACAAATAATTTATCCCAATGACTTTTTTTGATAAAACAGAAATTACTGGAGTTATTGTATTTAAAAAATTCCAAAAAACAAACGAAACAATACTGTTATGAGACTTGTTTTAATTTTCTTGAAAAATCGAAAAGTCGAATTTTTATCGCACAAAAAAATAATGAAAAATAAAAAATTCCATTTTGCGGTCAAAATATACAAGATACGAAAAAAGATGAATAGAAAAAAATTGTGCACTCAAAAAAGATCTAACAATTTGTTATTAATCACTTTTTGATGGTACGCGTAGTTTTTGTCTCATTTGTAAAAAACTGATGGCTAAAAATATCAATTTTTGCACTTTTAGGTTAAGATATCTCAAAAACCTGCCGTATACGAAAAATTTGGATAACGAATTCGGTTTTAGCATACCAAAATCCTTCATGGTCAATTGGTCACATAGTGTTTGGGTCTTTGGGTACGAAAAATATGTCATTTTTGTCGGCCTGTGTTATATTTGTTTAAACAATATTCTTTGCCAGTAAATCGAGAAAAGTTACTTCTGATAAACAAAATTCCATTCAGATGACGTCATCATAATTACAATAAAGAATTTCCGTGAAGTTAATGTTCAATATAGAATGATATTAATGTGCTTGAAGTTCTGAACGTTCAAATAAACGAATTTTTTTACTGATGACTTTATAAACCAGAAAAAGTGCTCAAATGTTCGTTTACTTTTATTGGAAATAATTTATTATTGAAACAGAATTATAATGCATATTTTAAATTGCAACTGCAGCAATAGTTATGAGTAAAATAGAAATCGGGGAAAAATATTTCTTTCATTTGAACGTTCGGAGCTTCAGGTACACTGTTAAAAATGTTTGCAATTTTAATATACATTTAATATACATTTGTATATTAAATCTAAAACCTAGGTATACGGAATCGCCATTAAGAGACTATGTTATTAAATTTCATATACCGCATATTGATCATTTATCAGAATAGTCCGATATTTGCACTTTACAAAAATTAAAAACAATTCTGGCAGCAATTTTCAATTATAAATGATCAAAAAGAATATTTTCTCCTAGATGAATGTAAACTACACTGGTTTTTCAGAGACAAGTTCAATTAAACAAATAATTGAGAAACCTAACCTCCAAGCACCTGTACTCACGTTAAAATTCTAACGTTCGCAGCAAATCTTAGGAATAATTCCACCCGTACGTGGCACTTTAATTGTAAGTAAGAATTTAGTCGACGAATGTAAGGTTATTGCTTTAGTTTTTAAAATTTGACAAGATCTGAAGGTATCAAAGGACTTGTTGTTTTCACGCATTCTGTTTTACCGACTTTAATATACGTGTATATTAATTTTACAACATGATGGTATATTAAAATTAATGTACGGTATGTGCAAATGACTTTACTCACATGTATATTAAATTTCAATCAGATTTTTTTAACAGTGTACGTATGATATTAGAACGCGAGAAAAAATATATACAAGCTGTTTATCGATACCAGCAGATTACTTCACTCATTGGCAAAACATAAATAAAATAAAGAATTGTATTTTTACTTGAAACAACTTCACACTTTATGAAATTCACATTACTTTTTCTTAAATTCATTAAAATGTTGTTTATATAAATTGAGAAAGCATTGATGTCAAGCTTCAGACAATCCCACCAAGTAAATTTTCAAAGCTATATCTTGGTTGTGCAGCAATTCAGATTTCACAAGAAACAATTCTTATAAAACTTCAATTTCGGACATCTTCAGAATGAAAATTTTCCAAATTCGTTGTCAATGACATTTTTTCTTTTTGATTCCATGATGTCTTCACATTAAATCGGTTTTCATAATTTGAACAAAAAAATTCTGTAAGAAATCTTCATTTTTCCATGAACTAAATAATATTTTTTTAAATAAATAATTTAATTTTTGAATACATAAAAGTGTTTTATAATTTTTAATTACTGATACAACTATTATGAGAATCATCGAATCCCAAGCATTTTACATACGATTTATTTCCGAACTTTCTTACTACTGTCAGAGTGTTTAACTTTTGAAGTTATTGCTCCTACTATAAATGTTAAAATTTCTGTTATCCAATGTGGAGTGTAATCTTTTTTTTTAATTTTTTATACTTGCCAACACATACGTTTTCTCTCGTTTTAAATTGGTTGGTTCCTTAAGATTACTATTTAGTTTAAAGTTTTTCGATATTGACGATAAACTTTTCTTTTCTCTTCAGCGGTAACTTCATTTGGTTTAATTCCAATAGCTCGATGATTGTAATCATTGTAAGAAGATAATAAGGTTGATGACATGTCCAACAAGCATTTTAAGCTTGTACCCTGGTATTCTTTAAGGCCATGTAACGAGAGGGTCACGTGACCAAGCTAGACCTCAATTTTGCGATGTAAACTTACGTCCAAAAGAAATAAGATATCGCGCTCAAAGTTTGGGAAATGAAAGAGGAGACAATAAAGTTCACGGCTCTGGTCTTTTTCGGTGGAAATTTTGAAAAAAAAATTTTCCGAATAAAATAAAACTGGGAGCTATATCGATAATTTCCCATGTAAACTTACGTCCACACGGAATGAGATATCGTTCTGAAAATTTAGCACGCTAAGTAGAAGCCTGAAAGGAAGGCGGCTCTGGTCCAAAATATTTATAATTATGAAAAAAGTTTTTTTTTTTTAATTACTAATTTGGAGCAATACCGACCGTGCTACAGAACACTCCAAGAAATTTTCAATTTTGTCAATGGGCTAAACATGAGGTTTGTATTGATCAAAATGGGGCAAAACAACAAAAATTGGTCACAAACATTGTACAACCGTACAAAAATAGTGCGAAAACTAATGTTTGCACTTGAAATGCAAATAAACAAATTTATATCTTCAGTTACTGCGTGTTTGACATACGTATCCGCTGTCTCAGAGCAGCACTATCGCAGCGAGCAGACAACTTCGTACGTCCACGGGTCTGTGGGTAAAACAGTTTGCATGATACTTTTCTTTGTAAACTTACGTCCAAAAGAAATAAGATATCGTACTCAAAGTTTGGGAAATAAAAGAGGAGACGATAAAGTTCACGGCTCTGGTCTTTTTCGGTGGAAATTTTGAAAAAAAAATTTCCGAATAAAATAAAACTGGAAGCTATATCGATAATTTCCCATGTCAACTTACGTCCACACGGAATGAGATATCGTTCTGAAAATTTAGCACGCTAAGTAGAAGGCTCAAAGGAAGGCGGCTCTGGTCCAAAATATTTAGAATTATGAAAAAAGTTTTTTTTTTTTTAATTACTAATTTGGAGCAATACCGACCGCGCTGCAGAACACTCCAAGAAATTTTCAATTTTGTCAATGGGCTAGATATGCGGTTTATAATATATTAATCAAAATGGGGCAAAACAACAAAAATTGGTCACAAACATTGTACAACGGTACACAAATAGTGCGAACACTAATGTTTGCACTTGAAATGCAAATAAACAAATTTATATTTTTAGTTACTGCGCGGAAACACTATTGGTCGAATTGTAAAGTCATCGAGCAAGCAAAAATAGAGGAGCGGTCTAGGTTTTAAGCTACAGAGTCTGCCCTCATGCGTTCGCGTCTTCTGACTTTTTTGAAATTTTTTTCGTTTCTTATCCTTTCTTTCACAATAGTTTCACCGTAAATATACAAACATATTATAAAAAGAATGATGAATATTTAAAAAAATTTAATTCAAGATTAGAAAAATCATTAATTTTGCCAGAAATTTTTTTATCTATATAAGTTGATGTTTGCAGCAGAGTATATATACGTAATAAATAATTTTAAAACAATAAACATTATTATTTTGCAATTTCTCTATACTTTTATAAGGCAAAAATAAATTTAAAAAAATTATATGCATGAAAAATAAATTTAAAGTACCTAAAAATATAAAAGCGGAAGTTGGGTTACAAGTATTGAGATTCAAAATGAAGAATGCATAGTTTTGATAATTAAATACGGCACAAACATGTAATGTAAATGTTCAAACTTGCGCTTATATATTTTTTGGTACTTTTAATTCCTTTGTCATGCATATAATTTTTTACATTCTCATCATAATGAGAAGGCATTGGTTTTATGTAAAGTTTGACTTAGTCGGTTTTCATCAAATCTCCACGTTTTGAGACCCCCTGAGTCAGAAAAAACGATTTTTACGAAGGTGTCTGTCTGTCTCTCATATCATACACATTCTCTCAGAAATTTATTATCGAGTGTCAATGGAATTGCTCCAGCGATTATTATTGATAATAATAGTTGCATTTTCAGTATATAGATAATTTTCCAAAAAGAAAAACGAAGTTTCAACAAAACATTTAATTTTTGAATGAAAACAATGAACTTTTAATAAAAATATGGATTTTTAATCAAATTATTGTCTACCAAAAAGAAAAATTTTTAATTTTTTTAAATTTTCTTGCAACCAACAACAAATAACTTTAAAAAAAAGTTAAATTCTTAGCCAGAAATGGTATATTTAAAAAAATAACTTTTCAAACAAATTTGTTTCAAACAAAATCGGTAAATTTTCAACTATTTTCAAACAAGGAGAATAATAGTCTACCAAAAAAGACGAATTTTCACGATAATACTTTGCATTTCAACTAAAAAATATGAATTTTCAACCAAACATGAAATAGTTTAATTTTCAGTTTAGCGAAAGAAACGAATTTCCAATTTAAAAAGATGAATTTTCGAAAAAAGGAAGTTAAATATTATTCAGTTCAGAAAATAATTTTCAACAAAATCGGTAATTTTTCGAGAAAATCGCTAATTTTTCAACTATTTTTAAAACTTTTGATGTTGAACCAAAAAAAAAGAGAATAAAATAGTTGAATTTTAAACAACAACAAAAATTAATTTTCAACCGAAAAAAATGAATTTTCAAACAAGAATAATAATATTCTACCAAAAAAGACGAATTTTCACAAAATTATATCTATTTTCAACTACATAGTACAATTTTCAACGAAAAAATATAAATTTTCAACCAAAAATGAAATAGCTTCATTTGCAGTTTAACGAAAGGAAAGATGAATTAGAAAAAAGGGAAGTTAAATATTATGCAGTAATAAAAATCATTTTCATTACAAAAAAAAAAAAATAATTTTCAACAAAATCGGTAATTTTTCAAGAAAGTCGGTAATTTTTCAAGAAAGTCGCTAATTTTTCAACTATTTTTAAACCGTTTGAACCAAAAAAATGAGAATCAATACAATAGTTGCATTTTAAACAAAAAATAATAATTTTCAACCGAAAAGATGAATTTTCAATTAAAAAAAAAAAAAAAACATTTTTCAACTGAAAAAATATCAACAGAGAAAGATGAAGTTTCAAGCAAAAGAAAAAAATATTTAAATTTTCAGCCAAAGAAATGATTTTTCAACGCAAAGGCGAATTTTTAACCAAAAAGATTGAATTTCAAGGAAAAGAAAAACAAATTTAAAAAATCATTTTTCAACCCAAAAGATCAATTCCTAAACAAAACGATTAATTTTCAACGAAAAGAGAATATTAAACCAATAAAATCTAAGTTTTAAATAAAAAATTAAATGATTAATTTTTTATTCAATATATTTTCAACAACAAGAAAACACTATTTTTCATCAAAATTTAAAAATTTTCAACTACAGAAGTGAATCTTCAAACGCTACCTGGGACGTTTAACGACAAATCGGGCCCCAACATTTCTTCGCCCGCGCCTGAAATGCTAGAAAATGTGAATTGAAAAACATGCAAATATCTTCAATTAGATTTTAGAAGGATTCATCTTTCATCTCTTATCCCTTCTCTCTTTTGAACTCGGCACACTGGCATGGGCTATTTCGGGAGTCGTTGCGTGGCAACCAGTATCAACAGTCGCATATGATCAACGAACATACACGAGAGTATACGAACGTCGTTCGTACATGCACTGTCGGCCGATATCTCTGCCATGCGCAGTAGTGATTCCTATGTATTTTTAGGTTATGCAACCCTACCGGTTCTAACGTTATCACTTCTGTGTTTATGTTTTGAATACCCGGTCACATGGTTATAGAAAATTATCGCGGCGCGCTACGTGTTTTACATATTTTATGGTGATTATACCTGAGTGTGTGCCCTACCTGTAAAACCTGGAATTGTCAGGGAATTTTTATATATCTGGAAAAACCTGGAAATGTGAGTGCGTTTATGTCCAATGTTATTTTTTACGATTTGAACCAAAAATATGCATCCTAACGTAAAGTGGTTTTAAGAAAATTTGTAAATGTAATTTAGGCGAAAAATTTTGTTAGATAAAATGTTATTGTAGCGTGTATCGTTTTTCCAAAAACTTAATTTCTTTATTTTAAATGTATTTTCATAGCAAAAGTTTATAACAAATTTGTAGATCTTTTTTAATTGAACAACTTTTGTCTATTCATCTTTTTTCGTAACTTACGTCGTTTTTCAACAATTTTTTATATTAGTAATGGTATTTTGCACGATTAAAACAAAAATTACGCATCTGATCAAAAAATGATTAATAAAAAATGTGTAGCTCTTTTCTGAGTGAACAATTTTTGTCTATTAATTTTTTTCGTGGTTTGTTTCGTTTGTCCAAAAATGTAATTTATTTAATTCTTGAATCAGTTTTTTACAAATGAAACAAAAACTCCGCGTCCCATCAAAAAGTGATTATTAACAAATTTCTAGATCTTTTTTGACTGCACAATTTTTGTCAAGTCATCTTTTTTCGTATCTTGTACATTTTGACCGCAAAATGGAATTTATGATTTTTCATTATTTTTTTGTGCGATAAAAATTTGAATTCTGGATTTTTCAAGAAAACTGAAAAAAGTCTCATAACAATATTGTGAGGTGTGCAAAAAGAAACATTTTTCTTCTCTTGATTTTTTTTCATATCGTGCATTGTTTGGCTTAAAATGTTCATTTTCGTTTGTTTTTTGGAATTTTGTAAATGCTATAACTCCAGTAATTTTTGTTTCATCAGAAAAAGTCATTGAGATAAATTGTTTGTCTTTTTGAGTACTACGAATATCCGTACATAGAATTTTTTATTTTGAAAAAAAGTGGTCTCAAAAATTTTGAAAAAGCGCTTACTTTTTGAATTTTTATCCAAAATGACTGACTAACGAACTTGACCTTCATTTTAGGACACTTGAGAAGTATATCAGAGCCCAATCCAATCTGTCAATTCTTTCGAAAGTTATCGTGCTAACAATCTAAAAATCTACTGACTAACAGACAGACAGACATTTTGTAAAAACCTGTTTTTTGGGTTCAGGGGGTCTCAAAACGTGGAAATTTGACAAAAACGGGAGGGTGGGGTGTGTGTGTAAATTTTACACAAATCTAATACCTTCTCATTATAGGATGAGAATGTAACAAAATGAGAAAAGTATTATAACGATACACGCAAGCTTAATTGAACCAAGGGCTCGCATTCCCCCAATTATTTAAAAGAACTTTTCAAATTGAATAATAATTATTATAAGCGCTTAAAAGTCAACCAGGAAAAATGTAATTTTAGACCGAGAAAACCGGGAAATAGGCTCGAATTTTTGTTCAAAATTTTATTGGTCACCCTGTTAATTTTACATACAGTCATGATAGAAAAAGCCGTGTGTGTACGTATTTTTCAAAATGCCCCTTATTCCTAATTTTTTTTCCATGCAAATAAATGTTCGGTCGCTGGTTCAATGGAAAACCCGATACTGACGATTCATATGGAGAAATGGAGTGGCCCGATGGAAGAATGTATCGAGGAAAATTTTCAAAAGGAGTAATAAATGGATGGATATGGACAAATGGAGTGGCCCAATGGAAGAATGTATAAAGGACAATTTTCAAAAGGAGTCATAAATGGATATGGCACAGTGCATAATCTAGTTCAGGGAATTTATCAGGGACAGTGGAAAGATGGTCAGCAGAATGGCTATGGAATCATGAAGTAGGAAGATTTTTTTTTTCAATTTTCAGGCCTCACAGACCGGTCCTTATATCCCCTATTGTACCCTATATTCAGTTAAGGTCCCTAAAGTACCCTATTTTCAAGATGTGGTCCTATGGTACCCTATTTACAGCCCCCTACTGGAACTTCAAAAAAATTTATAATAAGATCAAAGCTTCCAAGAGTATTTTGAAAGAAATAGCAAAAATCAGGGAATACCTGTAAGAAGCAACTTCACAAAAATAATTAGGGATGCCACATACAGTCACTATTATTCACTTTTTTCTCAAATCATTTTTTATTTACTTTTTTCAATGAAAACATCACATTAGTCACTTTTCTATCAATAAATTAACTCAAGGGTTAATCACTGTTCAATTCAGATCTATACCTATTTCTGAATTGTCTTGACTTCTTTTGATATATTTAACATTATTTTTAAAGATTCTGAGAAATTTAATATGTAAAATTTTAAATGTAATAGATTTAAATAATTTGAAGAAATTTGAAAGATTTTAGAGAATTTTTAAAACTTCTAAGGCATTTTCAAGAGCTTTAAATTTGAAATATTTTAGGGAATTTTAAAAGATTCCGAGTAATTTTTCACTAATTGGCATTTTCAAGAGCTCTAACGAGTTTCAAGGGATTTCAAAAGATTAAAAAAATTTTAGGTAATTCTAAAAGATATCAAATACTTTGTAATTGTTTTCAGTAGTTTAGTGGGATTTGAAAGAATTTGAAATATTTTAGGGCATTTTAAAAGAATCCAAGGAATTATTAATTAATTTAATTAATTTGAAGGAATTTCGAAGCGTTTGAAATATTTTAGGATAAAGAATTTTCTAGAATTTCGGAAGATATGAAACAATTTTACAGGATTTATAAGGTCGTAAGATATTTTAAAGGATTTCACGTTATTTTATAAGATTTCCAAGGATTTCAATGACTTTAAGGGATTTTAAAACTCTCAATGTATTTTAATACATTTCCAGGATTTTGGGAAATATCATCATAGAATTTCACAGGGATTTTATAATATTTTAGTGGATACAAAAATTGTTCACGAGAAGTGAGGTATCTTGTAGGATTTCAAAGGATTTGAAATATTTTAGGAAATCTTAAAAGATTCCAAGGAATTTTTAATTGGTTTCAATCATTTTAAGAGATTCATTAACATTTTAGTTGACTTTAAAGAATTTATTCAAGAAAAGTGAGTTATTTCGTAGGGTTTTAAAGATTTGAAGAGATTTAAAATTATTTTTTGGATTTCACCCTGAATTCTTTGAAATTCTTTTGAATTTTTTAATTCATTTGAATTCTTATAAATTTACTCAATTTTACATAATTCAAGTGATTTTTTAAAAGTTTTTATACAATTGGTTCTGCAGATTAATTGATAAAATGACCAAACGATTTGAAATATTTAAAGATATTTTTCAAATTCCTTGGCATTTCGTAGAGATTAAAAAAATTATTCTAGGTTATTTTAAAAGATTATAAAGAAATTGTTAATTGATTTCAGTAATTTAATAGGATTTCAAAGGATTTGAAATATTTCAGTGTATTCTAAAAGATTTGCATGCATTTTCTAGAGCTTTAAAACGTTTCAAGGTGTTTCAAAAGATTCAAAGGATTGGAAATATTTTAGGAAATTTTAACGATTCCCAGAATTTTTGTATTTATTCCAATAGTTTGAAGGGATTTCAAAGACTTTTAAATATTTTAAGGTATTTTAAAAGATTCCAAGGCATTTTCAAGAGATTTAAACAATTTCAAGGGATTTCCAAGGGTTTTAATATTTTAAATGGATTTTAATATTTTAATGGATTTCAAAAAATTTATCAATCAATGGAATTTTTAAAAGTTTTTGTTTAATTCATCTTGAAGTCATTGAAACTCACCTTAAATTTTTAGGCATTTCATCAAATTCTTTTGAATCCTCTTTAATTTTTTCTAAAATTCATTTGAAACTTACTCAATGCAATGAATTTTTTCATATTTTTAAATTTTTTCGCATTTTTGTCAATTAATTTGAATTTTTTTTAATTCACCTTACATTTTTATGCATTTCATCGAATTCTGCTCGTTTCCCTTAAATTCCTCGAAATTCACTCAAATTTTACAGAAATAAGTGGATTTTTTTAATTTTTAAAACTTTCCAATTCATTTGAATTTTTTTGAATTGTTTTGTAGTCATTAGTCATTTTTTTAGTTAGAAGTTAGTAGGGTTTCAAAGATTTGAAGAGATTTGAAGTTATTTTTAGAAATTCAACCTGAATTCTTTTAAATTCTTTGGGATTCCCTTGAATTTTTTTATTCACTTGAATTATTATAAATTTACTCAATTATATTCAATGGATTTTTTTCAATTTTTAAATGTTTTTATTTAATTGATCCTGAAGTTTTGTAACCTCACCTTGAATTCTTAGGCATTTCATACAATTCTTTGGAATTCAATTGAATTTTTCTAAGCTCATTTCAAAGTTACTGAATTTATAAAAGTTTCTTCATATTTTAAAATTGTTATCAATTCATTTAAATTTTTTCAATTCACCTTGAATTTTTATGAACTTAATCGAATTCTTCTCGTTTATCTCAAATTCCTCTACATTCATTCCAATTTTACGGAAATCAATGGAATTTTTTTACTTTTAAAATTGTTTCTAATTCATTCGAATTCGCTGGAATTCAACTTGAATTGTTTTGAAGTCTTATAAACTTATCCTGAATTTGTTACCCTTTGAGCGCGTGACGAAAAGTACCCTTTGGTCCCTATATTTTATCCATAGGGACTGTGAGGCCTGATACATACATACATACATACAGACAGACAGACATATTCGCGAAAACCTGTTTTTTGGGTTCAGAATGTCTCAAAACGTGGACATTTGACAAACACGGAGGGGGTCAAATTTTACACAAATCTAATACCTTCTCTGAGGAGAATGTAATAACTAATGCTTCCTTTGGTTTGTCTATTATTAAAAAAAATCACTAATGCATCCTCTATGAGGAAGCAAATACATTTGCTAACGGGAAGCAAAGTTCTCGTGAAATGAGCACCATATAATTATAAATAAAAACAAAGTGGAAACACTCGAGATTGAATTCACAGCCAGTTTAAATTTGAATTCATGTTTTATTTGAAAATTCACGTTTTTGTTTAAAAACTCCACTGTTTTGTTGAAAGGTTAAATCTTTCCTTGAAAATTCTTTTTTTTTTTTAATATTCATAATTTGTATTCACAATTCATCTCTTCAGAATAAACTCTAACTATTGCCATGAAAATTAATTTTTTAACAAAAAATTAAAGTTTTTAATTTTTGATTGGAAATATATCTCTATTTAGTTAAAAAACTAATGTTTTTATTGAAAATTCGTTGTTTTGGTAGAAAATTAATGTTTTATTTAAAACGTCATATTTCTCCTTGAAATCTTCACTACTTTGTTGAAAGCTAAACTCTTTTCTTAAAAATTTATTTTTTATTGCAGAAGATTTATAATTTTTATTACAAATTCTTCTGTTTGCTTCTAAATTTAAATATTTTCTTGAGATTTGTTTCTTTCTATTTTGAAATTAATTTTTTTTTCACTGAAATTTACGCTTTTCAATTCTAGATGGAAATTATTCATGTTCAAAAAGAAAATTCGTTTACTTTTGGTTAAAAATTAATTTTATTAGCAGAAAATTTAACTACTCCGATTTTTGTTTTTAGTTCAAAATTCAACTATTTGGTTGAAAACGTATGTATTTGGTTGAAAATTAATATTTTTTGGTAGAAAATTCAATTATTTCAATAAAAATTCATATGTTTTGTTAACAATGTAATATTTTTACTTAAAAATATAGACATTTGAAGCGACAAGCTAGACAAGTCAAGACTGACACCAAGTTTTTCTGTCATCGTGCGAAGGGTTACGGTCACGGGTCACGGTAATTTACGCCTCACGGTCGTTCAATTGGG
>CAKNYM010054147.1:47306-73662 GCA_932195095.1 Andricus curvator | reverse complement strand
TGTTATACAATACCATGGATACCTTAGCTGATAAAAATTAAGCTTACGCAGATAATCAAAGACGGCTTTTATCTAATATGCCATTTCGGCTTTAGAAAGAATCTCAAAAACAAAATCATATTTCTCCTATCAAACGTAAATTAACAATATCAAAGAAAGAGCCGCTCAAACACCGGATGCCCTTCTCGGAAAAAAATGTCGCTCGAAATTTGAAAACAAGTGACAAACAACATTCCTTTGCTGCCTCTAAAAGAATAATACCGATAACGTCATCAACTCTGAATCTTCCAGAAGGTCGGTAACATGTCGGTAACAGGAATCTATAGCCAGAAGCGGCTCAGCTCATCTACTGTTTTACAGCAATGTTCGGCCAGCTTAACGTTGAGCTAGCGCAAACACCATTAAAAAGAAAATATTGGAGCCCTAAATTTGGGACTACGGGCCCAAATTAGTCCTTAATGAGCCCTACATTATGCGAGTGGAAAGAATGGGTTTTATGACTTTCTTCACGTATTTTTTATAACGTTAAGGTGGCACAACACCATATAATTATAACAAAAAAAAGGGCAAAGGAAAAATGGCACAACTTTTGATCGACGATATTTCAGGAGCCTTATATGAGCCTGGAATTATGTAAGGGAAATAAAAAAAAAGGCAGTTTTTTGGTAAATTTGTTTAAACAATATTTTTTAATGTTCAAATATCATATTCGGGGAGCCCTAAATGAGCCTTAACGTAGGGTAAGAAAATAAATATGTTTAATTCATTTTTAGTAGGATTGTTTAAACATTTTTTTAAAATATGGATTATTATATTCCCAGAGCCCTAAATGAGCCCTAAATTATTTTATGAGGTGAATTTTCTGTAAAATCATTTTTAGTACGTTTTACAATTTTACGTCAATGTTCGGCCGGCTTAACGTTAAGCTAGCGCAAACACTATTTAACAAAATATATTTGAGCCCTAAATTATGAAATAGGTTACATCTCTATACCTCAATAGAATTGTGCCAGCTTAACATCCTGGCAAAAACGATAATCGTGACAATCGAAATCGACAGTATCGTTTAGAGATTTCTTATTAAGGATATTACTAAAACTAGAATCATTAGATTGTTTATGCTGGAAAATCTTATTAAAATTTTAACATTTTTAGTTATAATAAATCCTTTAAATTTTGGAGCTCCGCAATTTAAACAGAAATCACAAATTAATTTAATAATTTAATTGAACATTTAAATATTAGAATTTAAATGTAAAAAATTTAAATTCAAATATTAAAATTAAGCCTTTTTTAAATCCACCTCTTATTAAATGCGTAAAAAAATATATATTCCTCAGTTCGCCCTGGCTTTTCAGCGAAACAGCTTGGCTGAGATTTTGTCGACAAGATCCGTGCGGTTTCATGGCTCAATTGACTAGGGCGTGCGGTAGATATTTAGGTTTAGAGTTTAGACTCAGGTTTAGGTAGTTTAGGTAGGGCTCAAATCCCCAGCGGGTATGATTTTTCAAAGCGTTTGAGCGTGCGATTATGTTTGTAAGTGACCGTGCGTGCAGTTGTTTCGAGCTGCTGTACCCAATAGATCCCGGCTAGGACCGGATAGGACCCAGACAAATCTTTCCAAGCGCCCCGTACAGGTCCCGGATAGGCCCGGATACGAAATTGTATACTAAAAAGATCCCGGCTAGGACCAGATAAGACCCGGATAGAATTTTCAAGCACTATGTATAGGTCCCGGATAGGCCCGGATACGAAATTGTATGCCGATTAGATCCCGTCTAGAAGCGGATAAGACCCGGATAGAATTTCCAATCGTCCCGTGAAAGTCACGGATAGGCCCGGGTACAACCCGGGCATAAAAACCGTAGTTCATTCCTGATAGGTTCGGATAGAGTCCCGACTCTATCCGGGTTTTATCCGGGTCTATACGGAATTTTAAGCAAGGAAGTTAAATAAGAGTATATAAGGTTTTTCATTATTCAAATATCAATTCTGAGAAAAAATAGTATATTGTGCTCCTAAGGAGCAAGAAGAGTGAACTCAACTTTCTCTCATGGTGCACACGATATTTTTTACAATATTTGTACCAAAAGTCCATGTTATGCCTGTAAGTGTGGGAATTCGACAATATGGCATTAAATTAGCCCTAAGTTCCCTCTGAGTTCTAAGTTGATTTTGACATTGTGGCCATGCCTGCTTGACGGATCTGTAAAAGATGACTTGAAAAGTTACCTTTTTAATAGTAAATTGTGCAGTTGGTGCATAGTAATGTACTACCCGTGGTGCATACGATACTTTATGCAACAAATGTTTGTTATGGGCTTTTCAAGAAATGTAGATTTTAGCGTTTCTGGAAGGAGCCCTAGGGGGGGGGGCAGCCCTGGTGGGTAGTAGGAGGTGAAACACACTTTGGGGGGTCGTAGGGTGGGACTCACGGTAAAGAAAAAAAGAAATAACAAGAAAAAAACTTAGTTGCTTCACACAGCTCGAGCGGTAACGGTTTATCGCTACCACTCTTCACTATTTCTGCACAATACTTTAACCTATGCTTTGACCGCCTTGACAAAAAAACGTTTCTTACAGACGTAAGATTTAATTTTAACGTCCATAACGTTTCCACGTTTCTGAATCAGGAGTGTGGAGCGCGCACGAAGTAGTATAAGGAGATCCAACTCTATGGGCTATTTCGGAAAATTGTACCCCCATTTTTCCGTGCCCACATCCTATAGCACAGTGGTCGGCACGCTCTTGCCCAGGGCAGGCTACCCTGCCCGGGCTGCCCAACGACCTACTTTCTGGGCAGGTACCTGCGAGCTTGGGCAAACCGACCCTTTCCTCAGGGGTCCTTTGTTGGAAAGTAGAACAAATTGACAAAATTTAAAAATCGTTAATTTTGTAATTAGCGATTTGAAAGTGATATTTTTGGAATCTGCGAATTTTTCCGATTTCAACGATATGTAATTTGTTTATAAAGGTTGAAAATTTAAGAAGTATTTAGTATAAAATTGAATATTAAGCTAAAGTTTTTTGATATTAAACTCCTTCAAATTTTCAACTTTCTTAGGCAAGTAATATATCAATGGAATCGGAAAAATTCGTAGATGCTGATTATGCTATTTTCAAATCTCTAGTTGAAAAATTAAAAGTTCTTAAATTTCTTTACTTTGACCTGCCTGTGGACAAAAGACCCTTGCTAGAGAAACCTCACCCACACTGAGGTCCGTGAATAGAACGAAAAGTAGTAGAAAAAATTAAGCCGGGACGGGCCTGACCATACCTGGAAAGTGAGCAAAAAGTTTGCCGACCACTGCTATAGCACTTCAGATAACGTATTCTAGCGCCTCTTGCGGAAAACCGTTATAACGTAGGTTTTGCCGTTGGTTTTCAACAGTTCCAAATTTACTTATGAGAGGCGCTACAATACTTAATCTGGTATGCTGTGGGTATGCTATAGGAAGTGGGCACCAAAAAATGGGGGGTATCCTTATATTAGAGTTGGATCTCCTTATACTACTTCGTGGGAGCGCGTTATGTCTTTTGACACATGATAGTAAGGTTATGAAACGGTATTTGAACTTCGCTAGTAGGCATGGAGATGACAGCACTTCCTATACGCTCCATAATTGCTGGATGCTTTATAACCCTGATTTCAGGAAAATAACGTTACTTTATAATAAAGTGTACCCACACCACAGACTTCTTTCACCGGTCGGTAAATAGGAACTTACCACTCGCAGAATAGGTGGTGTAAAGTGCCCATAACACGCATCTGTTGCATAAAAATTTAAATTACAATGTCACAAATAATCTGTTATATTTGTATATCTATTAGAGAATTTAAAAAATTATGTATTAAAAATAATTATTTTCAGGGAACCATTGTGAGCGCCGAGATCATTGCGCATCTTCCCCGTGCAGAAATGGCGCAGAGTGTCGGTCACTCGACGACACATATCAGTGCACTTGTGCACCTGGGTTTATGGGACATAATTGTGCCGACGACATCGATGAGTGTGAGAGAGATCCATGTCAATACGGGACATGTCAAAATACACACGGTTCTTACAAGTAAGTTTGAGTACGTTAATATTGTTCAAAAAATTCATTTTGCTGCCACGTCTTTAGTACAATTAATTTTTGTTTAAATTATAACCCCTGTCGTAGGTATCGATAGGAATTCATTCTGAAATCTGTATCTGATTAAATTCGAACCAATCCGATGCAATTTCTCAACTCTTCTCAATTCGTAAACCAAAACAAGTTCAATCCGAATCAAAATTTCAATCCTTCTCAATCCGTGCGTGCATTCCTAATAAATACGATTGAATCCCGCGTGGAAAAGTCGATCGGGGCCAAACTGGGTTTCAGTCAGGTTTTGCCAACTACCAATTAGGCACCAATTTGGCACCCCAACTACTCCCAGTTGGGCTCCGGCCTGGCTTGTAACGGTGAGTTGTACTTATGCCAAATTAGGCGATCCAGTTGGGCCACAGTTGGGCAATAGTAATTATGCCTAATCAATTAAAAAGATAATTTTTCATTATAATTATATTCATAAAACTTTTGTTTATGTGCTGCACTTAAAAATTTTATTTTAATGAGCAATACAAAGTTTATTTTGTTTCTAAAGGCGAAAGTTCGTATATTTTTGGATGCGATGGTGTAAGAATGAAGTTTTCAACACATTCTTTTCCTGCCATCCTTATTTCAAAATTCGTGTTCGAAAAATAGACCCCTGTATATTTCCATACAAATTTATGGAAATACTGCGTTTTTGGATGTGTATTGAAGTACATTTATGTAACATGCAGGTATATATGTTTGTTTTTTTCTCATTCCTAGCGGCTTTCGCATATGTTTAATTACCTACTGAGGTAAACATAAAAAACAATTAAGGTAGACAAACAAATTTCACAGGTGAAGAATTTTTTTTTCATTTTTACGCTTTATTATGATCTATACTATTCTTATAAATGGAGTTTATATGGATGAGGGAGAAGTAAGGGAAGGGAGGAGGTATGGGATGTAATAAGAAATAATAATAATAAAATAATAATAATGATAGCATCCAGAGGCGACTGCTGTCACTTCCAACGCTGGCGGTCGCTGTGTATGGATAACAGCGGTAAAATACGGACTCCAAACTACAGTCTACACTATGCTCCTAATTTTGTACCTACAACATCATCGCAGAAGATTTCAGACATCGTATTAAATTAACTTATAACATTCTCATTCCTCATCTCATTAGTCACTTGATTTAGTCCGTGGCTATGATGAAAACCCGGGTTCCCCCGAGAAAATTAAAAAAAAAAACATAAATAAAAAGAAATAATTTTTATTGAATGATTAATTTATTCAATTAATTCTTGTGATATTGAATGTATTGTATTTGTTGATTAAATAATATTAAAATTTATGAGTGATGTGATGGCAATGGAAGCAGGAGAAGTAAGGTTTACTTTATAACGTTCAAATATGTGTATGCAAGATGCTAAGAGAAATAAAATGCAGTTTGAATGGAAAAATACAAAGAGAAACTAAAAAGACGCAGTAAAATGTTCAAAATACATTATATTCCATACATTCCTACATAAAATATATAGGGGTCTGGCGGGCCGTATTTGCCAAACCGAAGTATATTCAAATAAATATCCTTGTAATTATCCTTGTATGGCATCTATCCTTTCAATTTTTTGTTAAATGATAGCTAATTAAATTTTAGGAAAAGTCAGGGAGTTTCAAGTCACTAGCTCAATCATAAGTATACTAAAAAAACATTTTAAATCGCAAAAGGTCTGGCTGGACCCATGTTGCCAAACGGAGGGTTAAAATATGTATTATACAAGAATGAGTTGTCCGGTCTTTATAAAAACTGACTATTATTCACTTGTACCTTTACTTTGAATTTGCGCGATTTATGCGGTTACACCATTACGCCAAATTACGCGCCCTCCAAAAGAACGAAAGCATCACTGAACAACACGAACGACTGAGGCCGCTACCATTGTTTAACGCCACATTCTGATTGGTCAAAATGAGACGATGAATAAACGCGGGTAATTTTAAAATGTATCAAAACCTAAACAGAGGGAATAGATATAATATTCTGAGAAAAATGTTCTGTTTGTACAAAAAAATAATTCCATTTGTATTTGTGGGGTGACGGACAACTTTGCACGTAGCAACTTTGCACGTGCCCAACTGTGCACGTCGATGGCAGGACGGACAATTGTGCACGTCCATCTATGCACGTCCAAGACCACAGGAGCCCGTCTGTGCACGTCGAAATTTCGACGTGTACAGTTGTCCAAGTACCATCTGTGCACGTGCGCAGTTGTCCAAGTACCATCTGTGCACGTGCGCAGTTGTCCAAGTACCATCTGTGCACGTGCACAGTTGTCCAAGTACTATCTGTGCATGTGAACAGTTGTCCAAGTGACAACTGTGCACGGCGAAATTTAAACGTGCACAGATGGGCTCCTGTGGACTTGGACGTGCACAGATGTCACTTTCCTAACTGTACACGTGCAACAGTTGTCACTTGCCCAACTGTGCACGTGCACAGTTGTCCCTTGCCCAACTGTGCACGTGCACAGATATCACTTGCTCAACTATGCACGTTTGTGTCCTTACGTAAGGGTTTATACGAGGGTGATCCTTTATATCTACGTATAATAAATTTTTAACAGTTAAAATTCCAAATTATTATAAATATAAGAAAATATTTCTTTAAATTTATTTTGCTTCCTCATAGAGAAAGCTTTGTAACAGTTACATTTTCGAAAAAACTTTAATTCATTTAATTTAACTTTCGTCAGTTGATAAATGTCTAATACAATGTTCTGAAGCTTGTATTAGATATTTACATTTTGTGTGTGTCTGTGTGTTGATGCCACACTTTTTTGTGAACACGATAACTTGAGAATAGTTGCAGATAAATTGATAAAATTCTTACGGTTTATTTTTACCACTAATAACTTAAATCAGACACAAGGATTTCAAAAAATGTTAATTGCATTTTTTAGCACGTTTTTACTACTTGAAAAATTGTTTTTTATATTTAAAACTTTTTTTCATTATCATAATTCACAGTTAATGCATGCAAACAGAATATTCCTTGACTCG
This sequence comes from Andricus curvator, assembly GCA_932195095.1. Lineage (NCBI taxonomy): Eukaryota > Metazoa > Arthropoda > Insecta > Hymenoptera > Cynipidae > Andricus > Andricus curvator. The sequence goes on along the minus strand of CAKNYM010054147.1, from coordinate 66,534 downwards.
AAACAAATCCATTGTTCTATAATATTAATATATTTTATTGAAGATTAAGAAAATTTTAATCAGTTATAATATTGGAAAAATTGAGAAGCAGAGTGCTCATGATATGAGCCCCAACAAATATAGACTCGGGTAAAACGCCCAAAATCGAATTCACAGATAGTTTTAATACTCTCATCTTAATAAGCCCTACACTGTCAAAAATGTTTGGAATTCTCCAACACTTCTACAATACAAGAGTCAGGTAAAATTGCAAACACGGTATTGGAATGACGAAATTGTAATACATGTATTGTAAGTGCTGTAAATCGTGAAATCACCGTCGAGCATTCCAATACATGTATTGTAGCGTTCATAAGTCGAAAATTGTACACAAGGGATTCACGGAGTTAATGGAATTCAGGGAATTCAAGGAATTCGTGGAATTCATGAAACTTAAGGAATTCACGAAATTTATGGAATTCACGGAATTCTCGGAATTAATGGAATTCAAGCAACTCGCGGAATTCATGAAATTTAAGGAATTCAAGAAATGTATGGAATTCACGGAATTCATGGAATTCGCGGAATTCATGGAGTTCATGGAATTCACGGAATTCAGAGAATCCAAAGAATTGAGAGAATTGAAGGAATTCAAGGTATTCATAGATTTTAAGGAATTTTGAGAATTGACGGTATTAAGAAAATTTAAGGAAATCAGAGAATGCCAGGCATTCCATGAAATCTATGAATACAAAGAATTCAAAATCCTTAGAATTCACAGAATGGTTTTCATTCCTGGAATTCTCATAATTCCTTGAATTCGTTGAATACCTTGAATTCCTTAAATTCCTTGAATTCCCTGAATTCTCTAAATTCCTTGAATTCCTTGAATTTTCTTAATGCCTCGAATTCTCTGATTCCCTTGAATTCTCTGAATTCCTTGAATTCTCTGTACTCCTTTAATTCTATGCATTTTTTTAATTAAATGGATTCCTCGAATTCATGGAAATCTATGAATTCCTTGAATTCTATGAATTCGTCGAAAGTGAGTGTGTGTAAAGTGACATTGGGTAGCGTCGGCCTACTTTTTCGCGTTTTCGCGTCGGCCCCAGGCTCACGGGATTTTCAAAATTTTGCACATGTCCAAACTCTTTCTCCAGTTTGTTCTTTAGAATTATAAATTTTCTGGCTATAGTCTAAGAAAGTTTATTATCCAACAATCGAACTTTAGGCTGCAAAATATTATTCAGCTAGCAAATATCGATTTAAACCAATTTTAATAGGTTTCTGAAACTTACCTTTGGAGTGATGGGTACGGTTTTGATATTTGGAACCAATTATGAATTTTTGTTCGAAAAAGCACTTAGAACTAGGCCAATTTATGTGAAATGATGAATAGAGAGAATGAGTAAGGTTTAATTTGTTTTTATGCAAGTTAAACTCTGGAATCCGTCGAACTCTAAACATTTTTGACCTATTTTAGACCCGTGCTTGAGCAAGGGAACTTTTTTTCACGCGGGACATAATACCTCATTTTTGCACTTATGGAGTTTTTTTCGAGACCCTATAAAAATTGCTTATGGGGGTTAAATTTAAAAAGTATTCAGCAAATAATTTTCAAGAAAATCATGCCAGATGCAGTAAGATAATCTAATATTAACGATTCTATCACAAATTTCCAAAAAGGCCTTTTTCCAGAATTAAAAAATACGTGCTTACTTTTTTTGGCATTTGAACAAATCTGGAGGTTGAGACTAAGAAAATTTGAAGAAAAAAAATGTGTACCACACAAATAAATAAACCTTCATATTTCACTAACCAATGACTAAGACAAATATGTAACCCGCCATTACACATCATGACATAAACAGCAGTAAAACTTTGATAAAAGTTATTGAACATTTTTTTTTCAACTTCACTTTTTGTTACATCATAAGAAAATACATCAAATAAATCAACGATTTTGTGAAATCAAAGACAGATAAGTAACTTGAAAAAAATAAATACCTACCGAGTAGGCACGGTACTTAGTAGTTAGACCCACTGGGAGACTCAAAGAAGCTTAATTAGATAAAAGTATTAAATAGTACATTTCGTGACTAATGCGGACTGATGGCCTTTTTGAAACGAGCGCAATGTTTTTGTAACGAGTCGTATGTAAGGGCGTATAAATTATACGTAGATATAAAGGACCACCCTCGTATCAACCCTTACGTATGGACATAAACGTGCACAGTTAGGCAAGTGGCAACTGTGCACGTGCACAGTTAGGAAAGGGACATCTGTGCACGTCCAAGTCCACATGAGCCCATCTGTGCACGTCTAAATTTCGACGTGCACAGTTGTCCAAGTGACGATTTTGCACGTGCACAGTTGTCCATCTGACCAACGACGTGCACAGTTGTCCATCTGGCCATCGACGTGCACAGTTGGGCACGTGCAAAGTTGACCCCATCCCGTATTTCTGCAACCATTTTTTTTGGTTCCACCAAATTTTGGTTTGCATGGCAAAACGTTTTGTTAAACCAACGTAATATTTTCTTGAACTAATAAAACTTTTTGTTGAGCCAGAAATAGTTCTGTTGAGCCAAATAATAATATTTGGTGGCATGAATATTTTTCTCAGTGTGGGTAAAATATTTATAAACCGTTTTTTTTTTCATTGCGTAGGGTGGGTAAAAAAAATTTAGAAATCAAAAAAGCCTGGCAAGGAAAACTTTTATTTTTGGTTACTTATAAACTGTGAAAAATCTTGAAAAACATGGATCAATATCCTGAGGTTTTGTGGGGTAAAAATAACTTCTAAAAAGTCGTTATTTTTCTTAGATTAATGAAAATGTAAATTACCATTTTTTTATAATCTGTAAAATATACCCAAATTTTTTAAATTCGAATAGATGGCTTTTTAACTCGGGAATACACTTTTCTACACGATGTTTTTTATTCATATTATATAAACACAAACTCGTTTATCTCAACATTAGAAATAAATTTTTAGTCCGCAGCGCCATCCCTGGGCAAAACCAATCTAAGCCCTAACAAAGTGTACGCATACATGTGCTTTTATTATGTAATTTTTAATAATTAAAAATTCCAAGCAGCAAATTGAAGAGCGGAAATCCTAATAGTGTTGAGTGACATTTTCCGAATTTTTCAGGGCGACGGATAAACATCATAATTACCATGTATGTTCATGAAAATGTATAACATTCAATTTCTATGTTCTTCTATACCGTATTGATTATGTTACGGAGTTGAATCCACGATTTCTAATGTCCCACCACGAAGGAATAGTAAGGAGTAGTATCCCTGTAAGTGGGGAGTGGGACCAGTGACGTCCAAGAATTCGTTAATGCTTGCCACGAATGAAAACTCGTATGCACGGTCGTGCACATGCGCACTGGCGGTTGCCATGCCAACGATGTCAACACGTGTTTGAAGTTTCGAACTTGTGTTTTGTTTTGAACATTTCTGTGCTGCTACTGTAGGGTGGTTTCCCCTATATTATTTTTTACATTTTCATTATTATAAAATAATAATCACATGCAATTATTTAATGCTCATAAAATATAAAAATTTTGCACATATTAACCTACAATATTTTGTTCACTGAAATTAACTTTATCCCTTACTTACGTAATCCACAAATTATTATAATAATGTTATTGTAGTACTTACACTTTCTAGATCCTTTTCGTATTTTTGATGCCATTTTCCTTCTCGATTTTAATTCAGGAACGTGATATACACCCAACAAAATAAAAACACAAACGAACATAACCTACATATGCATCGAGATGTCAAAATATAATGTAGGGGAGTGGGTATAACACGTGACTGCGAAAACAGCTCTGCGCATGTGCACGACCGTGCATACGAGTTTTCATTCGTGGCAAGCATTAACGAATTCTTGGACGTCGCTTGTCCCACCTCTGCTCACCAAACACATAGGGTGATACCACTCCTTACTATTCCTTCGTGTGTCCCACAAAGCTATTAGCTCTCAAAGTGTAGGGAGAGTTAAGTCCAAGGGGCATGGCAGTCCCATTTCTATTAAGTCCATTTTCGCTCCAGTGTATATTATGAGAAAAGTTGCACAAGTATCGCCTTTTTTTTACGTTTCACCATTACTACTGCAATCATGATTATTTCAATGAGATTTTCATACCAAATTGTTGAGGAGTGAAGATTTATACCTGTGATGCAGAATTCCCGTTTTGTTTGATAACATTGTTTTTTTCAATGTGACACTAAAGTGGTGTAAACAATGCAATGCGTTCAAAACACTGTCATTTGCGAAAATATTGACCTGGAGTGTAATCTTCTGTACCTCGCCAACCAGATAACGCTACAGTTGGTTAGATCGACGTTAGATGGAGCATAAGGTCAAAGAAATTTACTAAAACCGGGTCCGTTCAAAACAAAATACGGATTTTTTAGTAGAATCAATTGGACTTACGAGAAATAGGCTTACCACAGGTAGTGGACTTGAAAATCGACAAAACTTCCAAAATTTATGTCCAAAATTTTTTTCGTCGATTCGCGATTTCCCAAATACGTTAGTGTTGGCCTAAGTTTAGAAAATAATTTCATGAAAAAAAAAAAGTATTTCGAAAAAAGTGGCACTTACACTATTAGGATTTCCGCCCTTCGAATGTATTTCCATGTTTATGGTCGGAGTGCATCTAGCCCATTGTGGAAGAAATAGATTTTGTTAATTAATTACATTTTTCTAAAGTAAGCCGCCCAATTGGGGCCAAATTGACGCCCAAGAACTATTTGGGCAAAATCGGGCACATTTCTACACGGGATCCGTGTTCGGATACCGATTTCGGAATGATTTGGAATAGTTTCGATTGATTTCCTATCAGAAACTGTTGCCAAAGATGTCTTCTACCGTATAAAATCTACGTCGATTAAATTATTCAACATTTTTCTAAGATTGTCAGACTCATTTTAAACGGAAAATTCTACAACCTTTACTTAAATCAGTTGAAAATTTTCAAATTATGTGATGAAAAATGAATTACTATGCTATTCAGGAAAAAATAACTGATTGAAATGATGACCCTGTGAATTGCGTATCTGTCAATTCCAGATTCAGGCATTTAAAACTGAATTGGTTTGCCTGAATTGCTCTCTTTTTGACATCGTTAATTTGGTTTTGTAAATTCAAATTTTTGTGCTCGCTTATGCGACTGTGCACGAGCCCATATGTGCACGTCGGTGACCACTGGTACAACTGTGCACGTTGTTGGCCACAGGCACAACTCTACACCGGGCCATCTGTGCACGTCTCGAATTTTGCGTGCACAGATGGGACACTCCCAGCTGTGCACGTCGAAATGTCGACGTGCACAGATGGTACCCTAGCAATGGTTAACGTGCACAGACGGGAGACTCCCAACTGTGCACGGCGAAATGTAGACGTGCACAGATGGTACCCTAGCAACAGTTCACGTGCAGAGATGGGAGACTCCCAAATGTGCACGTGCACAGATGGCACCCTACCAGCGGTTCACGTGCACAGGTAGGAGACTCCCAACTGTGTACGTGCACAGATGGTACACTCACAACTGTGCACGTCTCAATTTGCGAGGGGTACAACTGTTTACGGAGCAACTGTGCACTTGCCCAACTATGCACGTCGAGGGCCGGTGGTACAACTGTGCACGTGCACAGATGGGACACTCACAACTGTGCACGTCGACATTTATATATGCAGAGATGGTACTCAAATAAAGTTTTACGTTCACAGATGGAACACTCCTGAATGTGGACGTGCACAGATAGGAGACTCCCAACTGTGCACGGCACAATTGATATGATCAGGTTGTCTACACACAATTCCACATGCACAGATGGGATACTCTTAACTGTGCACATGCACAGTTGGGAGTGTTCCATCTGTGTACGTAAAACTTTAGTTGAGTACCATCTGTGCACATCTAAATGTCGATGTGCACAGTTGTGCCAGTGGCAAACAACGTGCACAGTTGTACCACCGGCCCTCGACGTACACAGTTGGGCAAGTGCACAGTTGCTCCGTGCACAGTTGTACCCATGGCAAATTGTGACATGCAATTTGGGAGTCTTCCATCTGTGCACGTGCACAGTTGGGAGTATCCAATCTGTGCACGTGGACATGCAACTTTAAAATCGGATGGTATTATTTGAGACGTGCACAGTTGGGAGGGTACCATCTGTGCACGTCGACTTTAAGACGTGCACAGATGGTACCCTAGCAACAGTTCACGTGAACAGATATGAGACTCCCAACTGTGCACGTCGAAATGTAGACGTGCACAGATGGCCGGTGTACACTTGTGTCTGTGGCCAACAACGTGCACAGTTCTACCAGTGGCCACCGACGTGCACAGATGGGCTTGTGCACAGTTTGCTCCGTGCACAGTTGTACCCTTCCTGCCTCTTCCACGTCACCCTTTGCAGTGCACAGTGGGCTGAATCGGGAATTTACTATTCAAAATCACCTACAGCCTACAATTCTTAACAGATTTTCAATTTTTTTTAGAAGTCATCAGCGATAGTTGCACAAGAGCGTCCATGGATTACATTTTTTAATTTTTGTCATTTTCTATTTTTTATATAAATAAACAAAGAGAGAAAATGAGACATATATATTTAATATTACATTATATTTATATTAACAAAATGTCAAGATATTAGAAATTTTGCTTGCAAAGTATATTTGTAATTTGAAATTGCTTGATTTTATCAACAGGATCACGTTTGCTCATGAAAATTTGTTGTATGGTATAATTTGTTTATTTTATAAACAAACTATGTAAACAAATACATAGTTTAGGCGTTTATTGGCAGAAAGTAATCGTTTTTCTTTCTTAGTACCTTTAAATTATATGAGTGGTAATATTTAGTGATTAAGATTGGTCATTCGATATTATTTGTTTATTTTATAAACAAATTTTATAAACAAATGCATAGTTTGGTAATTTGTAGACTGAAAGTAATAGTCTTTTTTTCTAATCATCTTCAAATTACATAAGTGGTGATGTTTAGTGACGAAGAATTGACAATCAATATTATTTGCTCATATTAGAAACAAATTTTATAAACAAATGCATTGTTTGACCATTTATAGATAGAAAGTGATCGTTTTTCTTTCTAATCGTCTTCAAATTACATAAGTGGTGATATTTAGTGACGAAGAATTGTCAGTCGATATTATTTGTTTATGTTATAAACAAATTTTATAAACAAATGCATAGTTTGAGCATTTATAGATAGAAAGTGATCGTTGTTCTTTCTAATCGTCTTCAAATTACATAAGTGGTGATATTTAGTGATGAAGAATTGTTAATTGATATTATTTGTTTATGTCATAAATAAATTTAATAAACAAATGCATAGTTTGACCATTTATAGATAGAAAGTGATCGTTTTTCTTTCTATTCGTCTTCAAAGTGTCTTCAAAGTGGAGCAAGAATGAATTTGAAACGGATCTTGAAATTATTGAAATGATTGACAAGTACATATTAGAAGCTAATTCTTCTGAACAGCACAAAACATTTCCAGTGATATCATTTGAAGGCAATATTATAAAACGATCACTTTCTATCTATAAATGGTCAAACTATGCATTATTTGTATATAAAATTTGTTTATAACAAAAAAAAGTAATATCGATTGACAATTCTTCGTCACTAAATATCACCACTTATGTAATTTGAAGACGATTAAAAAGATAAACGATCACTTTATATCTATAAATGACCAAACTATGCATTTGATTATAAAATTTCTTCATAAAATAAACCAATAATATCGAATGACTAATCTTAATCACTAAATATTACCACTCATATAATTTAAAGGTACTAAGAAAGAAAAACGATTACTTTCTGCCAATAAACGCCTAAACTATGCATTTGTTTACATAATTTGTTTATAAAATAAACAAATTATACCATACAACAAATTTTCATGATCAAACATGATCCTGTTGATAAAATCAAGCAATTTCAACTTACAAATATACTTTTCAAGCAACATTTCCAATATGTTGATATTTTGTTAATATAATTTGTTTATCATAATTAGATTCGATATCCTGTAAATTATTTATATTCTTCGGATACTTCAAAATTCATTTTCGTCGAGAATGGGATTAATTGAGTTATTGATTTGAAGATAAAAAATAGTAATGAAAAAATGTCTCATTTTCGCTCTTTGTTTATTTATATAAAAAATAGAAAATTACAAAAATTAAAAAATATAATTCATAGATGGACTTGTGCAACTATAGCTGATCAGTTCTAAAAAAATTGAAAATCGGTTAAGAATTGTAGGCTGTAGGTGATTTTGAATAGTAGTAAATTCCTAATTCAGCCCACTGTGCAGTGGAACATCTTTCGCAGGCAATTCGTAGCCAATTTCATACCCTACCTGGCAAATCCGTGCTAATAAATTTAAATATAAATGTTTATTTCCTGCGTAAAATTATTATTATTAAATTATACGATTCAATGGTAAGAGCGTGTGACGAGTTGAACGTTGTCGATTTATTACCAGCCAATCAGAAGCTGGGAAATCTTTGAAATTTACTAACCAAAACATTGCGCAAGCAATAATTTGTCTACTAATGCCAGCCTAGAAGTCATGTTTAGAGAAATATCTTGTCCCGTGTTTTTCTGCTTTATTTCTGCTATTTTTTTGTCGATAAGTTTGTTATTTATAAACAAGGCATTTGGGGAAACGTTTTCTTTATTTTTTTCTAGTAAATTTCCGATCGTATTATGGTCCTAAGTTTTGAATTTGTATATTTTCAGTTTCAAACTTTAAAATTAAAGCTTGAAAAATTGTTTATTCCGACGCTAAATAATTTACACCTATTAAATGGAAGCTCTCAACATTATTCAATTGAACAATTTTAAATTAAATGACGTTAATCTACAAAATTGTAAAATTTAAATTCTTATCAATTGAACAGTTGAAAGATTTCTGGTTAAAAAATATAAATCCACGTTATCATTTTGAATGTTCTAAATTGAAGAATGAATCCATAAATTTTTAAATGTTAAAAATTATATAATTTTGTAGCATTTTTAGGTTACAAATAATAACAGGGATGCCAGTCCGTCCCCTTTTTCCCCTAATCCCCTTTTTTCACCTTTTCCCCTTTTTTCCCCCTTAAATTTGAAAAATCCCCTTAAATCCCTAAAATCGAGAATTGCGACCCAATTTCCCCATTTTTTTCACAAAGTTTAGATTGATATTTGTAAGAATAAAATTCGCATACCTCTTATTGGATGTGATATATTCGCGTAAACTTTTTAGAACTGTGGTTGGTTATTTTAATCAGGAGTAATTATGATTGGTTGCCAACGTTTATCTGTGGCAATATTGTGGAAAATATATATAAGAACAAAGAAGAAGAAGTCTCGAAAAAAATATTAGAGGTTAAATTGCAATGTAAGAACGAGTATTAGATACGTGTTTTAGGTTTTAAGGTAAGTGACAATAGATAAATAGTTAAAGACGTGTTTTACACTGTACCAAATTTCGGAAATTTTCCCACTAATTTTGTAGGTAAAATTTCCAAATTTGGGTAGGAAAAATTATTTTCCTGAAAAATTTGGAAATTTTTCCAATACTTTGGAAAAATTTATTTTTCGCATAGAAATATTTCGATGGGGTTGGGAAATTTTACATACATGTTTGGGAATGAAAAATTCCTACAGTATTTGGGAAATTTTCCCAATTTATACTCAGAAAAATTCTCACTTCCATAGGAAATATTCTATTTGCCTTTGGAAAATGTGTATCTAAGTTCGGGAATAAGAAAATTCCATGCTATTTAGAAAATTATTCAATTTTAGGAGTATTTTTACAAAACGTTTTCTAAGAAAAATTTCTAGTACTACGTAGGAAAATTTTTTACATTCTCATCATAATGAGAAGGTATTGGTTTTATGTGAAAAATGACTTTCGCGGATTCCGTTAAATGTCGACGTTTTGAGGTCCCCTGAGTCAGAAAAAATAGTTTTTACGTCGCACAGTGGGCTAAAGTGAAAAATACGGAAAAGCTGACAGAATATATTTTTGACCTTGAAAATGTAGGTTAAGTTTGACATTTTTTGACAAAAAGTTGTGTTATTTGACACCATGGGCGCTCAGACATTATGCTTAACATGCTACATATATTTTTTTGATAGATTTTGTCATGCCGAATCCGAATCCGGGCTTTAAATCAGCCTAGGACCTTTTGTTCTTGAGAAAAATGCAATTGAATGATCTATTTTAAACCTTCATGGCATGAATGATTTTCACTAATGTAAATTTGACTATTTGTCGTATTAAAGGGTCGGGTCGCTGATTTCGAATCTAAAGTCAAAATGTAAAAATTCAAAATGGCGGATCCAATATGGCGGACCAAAATTGTAAGACCGAGCTGATATGACTGAAAATTACTGTACTGGGGGTTTTCGGGTCGCTGATTTCGAATTTAAAGTCAAAATTTCAAAATTCAAAATGGCGGGTCCAATGTGGCGGACCAAAATTGTAAGACCGAGCTGATATGACTGAAAATTACTGTACTGGGGGTTTTCGGGTCGCTTATTTCGAATCTAAAGTAGAAGATACAAAAAATTCTGATTCAATACAAGAAACATTAAAAGGTGTCGTACGTAAGGAACTTATGATGAGTTTAGAAAAGTTGCGTACTAAAGAAAAAGAAAAGCGAAACAAGGTAGATCAATTGCGCAAAAAAATCGAGAAAAAGAAGTCTGAATTAATTAGGTCTGCTATATAAAGGAAAAAAAGAAACTATCTGTTGATTAGAAGAGGTCGTTTTGATGCAATTACATTTTTTTAAGAGATACTGATGTGCGGAAATGATGTATCAAAAGTTCCTAATAATAAAATAGAAATTGTCGTACAAAATATAGTATTTATTAATGTATTTTCACTCCCCTTACACTTTAAAAAATCCCCTTTTTCCCCTAAAATTGAACGACTGAACCGCTGGCATCCCTGTAATAAGAATTGAACATTCTTTAATTGTTCCTTTAAAATTAAACACTTTGTAAATTAGATGTTAAATTATTTTACTTTTAAGTCGTTTGAAATCAATAATTCTTTAATTGTTATATATACATCAAAATGAAAATAAATATTTCGCTTGCGAATAAAAAATTCAACAACATGAAACAATTAAACTTCTAACCTTCAAAGTTTCATTTAGCATTCTGAAGTGTTAATGATTCAAGGCTTACTATTTAAATCAATTCTGTTTCAAATTGTTTAGTTCTGAATATTTGATTTATAATTCATCATTTTAAGTAAAAAGTCAAATATTGCTAAATATTGAAAAATGTCCTTTTTAAATAAAAGATTTAAATTTGCAATGGGTTAAAACTTGAAAGTATTAGACTGAAACAATATTTGAACATAGTATTTGAAGTCCTAGCATAAAAAAGGTGTTGAGATTATTTATTGAAAGTTGCAGCCACATTTTCTCTTCACCTATTGGCCGTTGGTTCATAACAATCACATTTTTCATAAAATTTCAATGTAATACTCCAAAATATCACTGGTAAACCAATTAAAACAAATTTCCAAAAAAGTGCCTCAACTTTCATAAATTTCACAAACAGCGAATTTTTGTATGCAATTTGTTTACAACAATCACGTTTTTCATAAAATGTCAATGTACTGTTCCAGAATATCACTGGTAAACGAATTGAAATAATTATAAAAAAGTACCTCAAAACTTTCAAAAATTGCCTATACTCTGCATTTGTTTATATTTCAAATGTATCTACTTTTTTTTACATATTTCTATATAATTCGACCCCAGGAGCTCGAAAATACAAGTTTAAAATTTTTTCCGTGTGTGTGTATGTATGTATGTATGTATGTATGTATGTAATTTTTTTCTATTCACCATATCTCGAAAAGTAAAAGAGCTATGATCATGAAATTTGGATGATTTGCAGCTTCGATTGATATCCAGGTCTGATAGGATTTTGAACTAGGTCGGCCATTTAGAAGGGTTTTTTTTTAGTTTAGAGATTTAAAAAAAAACAATTAATCTTGTTTATATGAGAAAATGTTTTTTGATATTCAAAATACAACAATACGGTATCTACTATCGGCGAGAAAATTGTAGGCATCTGGCTTTGAAGCTTAATAACTCAGCAAAAAAAATGCTAGCGTAATAAGTAAATAGTCATTTGAAAGCCTAAAGTGCTCTACGTAAATCAGCCTAAAGACGTTATTGTAACAAATTTTTTGTGCTCCGCAGACTAAAAAATGTAAAAAAAAAAGTAAGGAATTTCGGGCATATTTAAGAAGAGTCAAGTTTAGAGCATTATTTTTATACAAGAACCAACGGAATTTTTTTTAAACATTCATGAATATGAAGAAAACATTTATGAACACATTGCAGTGAAAAAATTTGAGAAATAATGAAAATTTTTGCTTAAAATTACAAAATTGTAATGAAAGCAGCGGGGTTGCCTTTTTTTGCTGCCGACCGCTGGTGCCTTTCTTTGACCCATGCTTCTGAACTCCTACCCAGACATTGACGCCTCTTCTGACTGGATCCAAAAAAGGCACCCCGCTGGTTTCTAACACTTACTTTCCAACAAAAAAAGTGATCGAAAATATCGCTATATTCACGAGAGAAAAAAATCACATCTTTCCACGATTCGATTTGTGTAAAATGGGTGATGAACAACTGTGCACGGAGCAACTGCGCACGAGCCCATCTGTGCACGTCGGTGTCCACTGGTACAACTGTGCACGTTGTTGACCACAGGCACAAATGTGCACAAATGGTACCCTAGCACCGGTTCACGTGCACAGATAGGAGACTCCCAACTGTGCACGTCGAAATTTAGACGTGCACAGATGATATCCTAGCAACGATTTATGTGCACAGATGGAAGACTCCCAACTGTGCACGTCAAAATGTAGACGTGCACAGGTGGCCTGTGCACAGTTGTGCCTGTGGCCAACAACGTGCACAGTTGTACCAGCGGCCACCGACGTGCACAGTTGCTCCGTGCACAGTTGTACCTTTCTCGTGTAAAAATTGACCCCCCCCCCCCGTTTTTGTTAAATTTCCATGTTTGAGACCCTCTGAACCCGAAAAACTGTTTTTTATGAATCTGTTTGTATGTATGTATGACTGTATATCTGTATGTATGTCTGTATGTCTGTGAGCACGATAACTTTTGAAAAAATTAATCTATCAGATTGGCCTTTGGCACACTTTTTTAGTGCCGAAAAATGAAGGTCAAGTTCGTTAGCCAGCTATTTTGGATAAAAATTCAAAAAGTTAGAGCATTTTCAACATTTTTTAGACTACTTTTTTCCAAGATTTAGAAATTGTATGTACGGCTATTCGTAGTAGTCAAAGACTAACAATTTATCCCAATGACGTTTTTTGATAGAAAAAAATTACCAAAGTGCTAGCATTTACAAAATGAAAAAAAAATTGAAAATTTTAAGCCAAAAAACGCAATTATATTTTTATGTACTAGAAAATTGTCAAAAAATTTGAACAAAACCATATTCGGCCTAGAATCAACCGGTTTTTGAGTTATTTCAAAAAACATGTTATGGTTTAACACTTTCCAACATGGCTGCCGTAGCCGTACAGTGTACACGTGTGGATGGGGACTTTTTACAGTATCTTTATAAAGCTATCCCAAACGTCTGTATAACAAAATTCTACAATTTAGGATTTTTTTTCAAATCCTTCATTGACTGGACTACTATGGTAAAAGAAATTATGAGATTAATTAATTTGATTATCCTCATGAACCTTGGCGCATCTGACGTTATGTGGCAGTGAATTTCATATTTTAAATGGGGATTTTCGCACAGCACTATATTCATGTGTTTTTCCTTTCATTTGCACCTTCCTATTGAGAATGGTAATTTTTCTAGCCTATTTTGAAACTTATGTTATTTAAACTGCTAGTTATTGCAACTGCGGTTTTATTATTTATTTTGTGAATATCACTTTTTCCTAACTTCAATTTTCTATCGAAAATGTCCCAGATAACATACGTGCCGGCACGTGATCGGCCCAACGGGCTGGAGACCCAACATGCCTGCTAAATGCACGCGTCAGGCCGGCAGAGTCGGAATGCGACCGAAGGGCGGACAACGGTCTGGCACATTGACGCCCGTCGGTCGTGCAAACGGCGAGGAACGACGGGCCTGCGACTTGCACGACCGCTGCAGGATGATAGTGCAAGTAGATTGAGATCGAAAACGCGCATGCGCGTTTTGGATCAGCTGTTCTTGCCGTGTGCCATCTCGTGTGGCGTTCACCCGTGAATTTTCGCTCGGATTTAGCGCGACGTGATTGAAAAGTGCGATTTTGTTCGTTCCGGATAAATATAAGGATCAACTCGACTTTTCGTTTGATTTTGCTTTTTTGGCGGATTGCTGTTTTTGGTTTGCCTTACTGTGCGTGGAACGAAACGAAGGTAGAAAAGGTAATGAAATTCTGCGTATAATAAAGTCCAAGTTGAAAGAAAAATGTCAATATTATAAAAAGATATAATATCTTTTTATGAGAATAGCATTTTTAATTTTTCTTTCAACTTGGACTTATTATACGCAGAATTTCGTCATTACCTTTCGTGCTATTTGGCACACTCAGCCCGCATTTTACCAGCACCGTGGGCCGGCATTTTACCGTACCGTCGGTCATGCAGTGTGCCGGACCGCGTCGCTCCCGCCTGTCGGGCTGGCTATATAGACATCAATGGGGTGCACATTAAGGTGCATATTTGCCGGCACGTCGGTCCGTTTGATCGGACCGCGGGCCGGAAGATCGCAAGTTGCCCATTTTTAGCTTCTGAAAATGGTCTATAGTCTATGAGTCTATATAGTGTCAATGAGCAAAAAATTGCGCCTAAATGTTTAAAAAATTATTTTCTTCTTCGAAAAATACAAAGGGCTTTCTGATTATTGACAGATTGGCCCTCACAATATAGGAGTGAGTGTGACAGAAATTCGTAGTGCTTATTAAAATCATGATTAATGCAATTTTTAAATAAAATATGATAGATTAACGGTTGTTGAATTTATTCTCGGAAAGAAGAAAGCTCCTTTTTTTTAATTACGTGCTATTTTTAAGTTTTGGCGAAATGAATTATACTATAAAGTCGACCGAAAAGCTGCTTAGTAGAGGTTACGTAGAACTTCAAAAAGTAAACAAATGCCAAGACGCAGAAAAAGGTAAGTCCAATGCTTTTTTTAAATTTCTCATTACAAAAAAATGAAAATAGCAGCGCAATCGAAATCTGGTTTAATTTTTAGATTTAAGACCGGCATTTATGTTTTTCTAATAATAATAGTCACAGCGTTAGTAATTCAGTAATCTAATTTTTCCGCATAGTATACTCTCTAGAACTGAATCAGTGAAATTTCACTGATTGAAATCGTGAGAATGTAGTCACTGATAATCAGTGAAAAGTTACTGATTCATTCAGTGAATTTAATATTACAGATTAAAATCATCAAAATTAGCTTTTTTTGACGGAGAAATATGTCCTCTTTCACATGATGCCTTTTTTAGGGGCCCTTTCCAGGTTAAAATTTGAATTATCGCTGTTTGAAGACGTGTCAAATAACATGGGATCTTATGGAGAGGCCTTTCGCGGGCTACAAAAATGGTTAATTTTGGCTTTAAAACACGTTGAATATTGTTAGGAAAACTGTTTTGGAGACAGCAAATATAATATGAAGTTTGAATTACTGCTCATTTGTACTTGCTTCCAGGGTATTTGAGCTTAATTTTAGCAAAACATACCGAGGTAAAATATGACGATAACGGTGTGGCGTTGACTACACTGAGAGACCTTTTGTTGGAATAAATGAAAAAAATGAATTAGAATTTGGTATAAAATCGTACCAAAATAGGGAAAACCGAGGTTTTATTACACTTATTCGTATTACAGTACCGAAGTTTAATATTATCATACGAGTATTTAAAACACGAAGACGACAAAGTAGTATTCTAAATACGAAATATTATGAATCTCCATTTCAAGAATTAACACTATGAAAAAGTGATATTCTTTTTACTGAGTTTTCGAAAAATAATTTGAATAAGAAAAATAGTGAATATCATAATCTCGAAAACGTATTTTAGAAATTGATATTGTCTATATGAAGTTGACAGAAACCTAAGACGCATAGCAAACTATGAAATCCTTATTGTTGATTTTTCATATAGTTTCGTTTGAGAATGCTCCTCGAGTGTTTCCGCCGTTTTCCGATCGAGCCCGATTGAGCAGAGCCGAATATGGAACGCATGGAACACCGGCCGCGGTCGGTCCAAATCAAATTCGGTTCAATTAGAAATTAGATTAATGCATGTAAATATTGTAAAATCCCATTATTATTATTTTTAAAGAATTACTTGAAACAAAAAATTCGCTGGACGAGAAAATTAATTATACCTTTATTTTATTTCTATTCTCTACTCCAATCCCTGCCCAGATTTCCAAAAATTGGAAAAAGAGCATTTAATGCGTTAATTTTCAAAATCACAAACTTCTTTTTTAAATATTCAACAATGTTTTATTACTACAATCTTTTAACTATCAGAAAATATATATTTTTTTAAATTAATATATAATATTGTACACATTATTTATATCTGACTCCTTAGTTCTGTCAAAAGATGCTTGGTAGTAGTGAAACAGGCGCTTTTATCACATGTATACCGAAAGGTTATGTTTCACAACATTTTAAATAAAAGTTAACTCTTTCTATTTTCAATTCATTCATTTACTATGGGATTCAAAACATGAGGAATTTTTTCTCTCGAAATTTATACACTAAGATAATAAGATTTAATTAAATGAGTGCAATTTATAAAATATTACATCTAAATTCTAAATACACTCAGGTTTATTATAATGAGTTACTGAGATATCAGATTGGATAATGTTATTCATACAAGAATATTATCAGTTCCTTTAAAAAAAATGTATTTTATAAAAAATCAATTCAATCATTGAAAGTGATAAAATGTTTAACCTATCTATTAACCAAATTTTTGAAGCAATAAATCACTCGTGAAACAGGGCCCAGATATTTTTCATACTGCCCTGAATTGTCAAGCGACGCAGCTTTGTCGAGATTTTCCCCAAATATTCCATAATATAAGTTAGCCGTGGGGTTTAGTTGTTAGGAATAAAATGCGTTAGTGCTTCGGGTACGTTAGGTTCGAATCTCGCCGCAGCGATTCCGATTTTTCATAGCGATTAAGCGTGCGATTATGTATGTAGTGAATAAATTAAGTATATAATAATACAAATTATAATTGTACGCGTGTTTCCGTATATAATTGTATTTAGTTTGTGTATTTAGTTCCTCCTTCTGAAGGTTGAATCTTTTGGTGGAGGGAGTTATTTTTCATATAGTCGTTTGAGATTCTCGTATGCTTTGTATGGCAACTTCAAAAGATGTTTTCACTCTTTCGAATAAATTGTATTACTATCGTTTTAATTTCGCTTGCCAACTTTGATATAGTGAATTTTAAATTCTCGCAAGTTTTATAAGAGTTAATGCAACATTCTTTCCATTTGTTCAAACAAAAATATTAATTCTGCCGGCTAAAAACCACTATATTAATTTTTGATACGCAAACCCTGTTTTCCCTATTTTGGAACGATATTATACTAAATTCTCATTCATTTTTATGATTTATTCTAACAAAAAGTCTCTCAGTGTAAAAGGCCCATGCATGCTCGAACGCAGAACTAAATGCGTGCGCGCGTTCGCGTTTGCGTCAGGATAGAAACTGTGTTGAGCAATGGTTTGGTTCACACTGGACAAGCGCATCGCCGAAACGCGGACAAAAAGGCTAACCTGACGCTTTTCACAGTTTTCACCGCACACCTCCACACTGGGTCAAAGACACACAATGGGACCAAACGGATATTTTTCGTTTGAAAAAGTCTACAGACTTCAATTTTGCCCCGATTTGCGATTTTTTCGTTGTTAATTAAAGAGCGCTAAATTTCAAAGAGCACTTTGGTCATAGATATTTTGAATTTGCATTTGTTTATTTATTATATGTTTACTCAAAGTATGAGAAAATCGATATTTTTCACATAATTATTATTTACTCTTCAACAACGGTTCGCATTATGAATAAATATTATAGTTATTTATAAATATTATAATTGTTAATTTTTTATAGAAATTGTTACTGACGATCACTCTCACAATAATTTAAAGTATTTCCAGAAAAGAAAAATTTGTTTTTAACAAAAATTACAATTTTTTTTAAATATATGAAAATTTCGTAATATTTGAAATGAAATAATAACAATAAATAATAACAATTGCTCATTCTTAATTTTACATAGAAATCGTGACTGAAAATGTCTGTCACAAAAATTTTAAGCAGTTTTGGTGCATAAAATTATTTTCCAGGCCATTTTATATTTGTTCAAAACATCAACAATTGTTGTATTTTCACAAATATAATTGAACATATATTATTTTTAAGAATATCTGCATCAATGCAGATGATAAAAGGTAAACCGCAATTGAAGAAAACCACAAATTCCAAATTTATGCGAAACATTGTTTATAACTATTCTAATTGTTAATAATTTATGGATATTGTGAGTAAGAATCACTCACACAATAATTTAATGCATTCTGAGCTAAAAATAAATGTTTTCAACCACAATTACAATATTTGGCTATTTGTTAATTTGATTTGTTTATAATAAATAAAACATACAATAATAAAATTATTTGTATTCTGGGAGTCCGTTGTAAAAACGGTTATTATTGTATGACAGTGAACTTAGCAGATAATTGTTCATAATGTTCGTTCACATTCTGGTAATGTAATGCCCGTCAGATGCTGCAGCGGGTTACGGTAAAAACCGCAAAAATATGTATAAATAAAAGGTAATTGAAAGTCTTTGAGTAGCAGAGCAAATGTACAGTTAAAGACTGAGAAACGAAGATGTACCTAGTTAATATAAAAGTATATGGTGCGCCGGTAGGCAAAGGTGGGAAGGCAGACCGTGAGTAGACAATTAGTCGAGGATCCAAGGGGACTTGAGCATCCATTTTAGGTCCGTAAGATTTGATGATTGATTCTTGTGCAGAATGTTCTCCTGATTCAGAATATATCGGGTGCACATAGCAAATTCCCGGTCGTTTTGTTGTTATTTGACATTTTGTGTGCTTAAATAAAAAATGTCATATGCCG
>CAKNYM010054147.1:0-32306 GCA_932195095.1 Andricus curvator | reverse complement strand
TCCACAGATTTCGAATTTCAAATTTTCAAATAGCTAATTTTGAAAGTGAAGAATTTTTAGTTTTGAATTTTAATCCCCGTTACTCGAACCGCTTAACAAAAGAAGCATCCGTGGCGGGTTGTACCTTTATGGCGGCACCAGGTACTGCCGCGAGATTATGACTCGACCCGCCACGGCAGCTAAGGCTGCCGCGCGGCAGTAGTTTGCCGACCACTGCTTTAAAAGAGGCCTTAAATATTATTATTTTGACCTAAAAATTGGGAAATATATTGTGCAAATATGGAGGAACAATTAAAAAAAGTTTCATCTAAAAAGCATTCCCTTAAGCATATCAAAATGTACACTGAAGTTGAGCTCATTTTATACTGATAATTTGTAATGCAAATGAGATGGTCATATTTTTCAAACAGGAACATGCATTTGCTCCTGAAATAAACCCCTGATCTATTTCCGAAGTTCTTTCCAGGATATTTTCAGCTTTTATTTGTTCAGAAATCGCACAATTGTACAGTTAATCCAATTTAATAGCGTAGCCGTTGATAATACGTCTACAATATTCAGAACCGTTTTTGTACACTATAAAATTGTGAACATTTTTTAACATAACCATATTTGACCTAGAATCAACCATTCTCGAGTTATTTGTAAAAACATGTTATTGTTTAACACTTTCCAACACGGCGACCGTTGCCATACACATATGGTTGGGGACTTTTTACAGTATCTTTATAAAGCCATCCCCAACGTATCTGTGAACAAAAATTCTACTTTTCCGGATTTTTTTTTTTTTTGAGTGAAATTTGTTCCTCGTTGACTGGACTATACGTTACAAAAAGAAAACTCTTTCCTGAAGAGTTCAGCCTTTTAACCTTGAAGATGAGTTTTCAAGGTCACCTTTATGGTTTTCCAGTTTTTTGCGTATATCTCGGATTGTTTTTGACGGATTTTAATCAACCTTCAATCAACCCAAAAAATACATACATTAGCGAAAAATTCACATAATTTGCTTACATATCAAGCATTTATTATGCATTTTTTTTAGATTTTTTGAAGTGATGGAACATGGTAGAAAAAATGGAAAAACTTACTTTCATACGAATATCGGACTTCGAAGACCTTACATGACTATTAAAAAATTATACAAGTGACTTTTTCAGAACTTGCAAGAAAAATAGTCGTCTAGAATGAATGCGAAACTTCTGCCACTGACAAAATATTTTTCTACACAAAATTCTCCTAATTGCCATATCTTTTGCAGTCTATAATGCCACTGAAGCTCACCAATTTCTTTTGTAATATACGATTTATGATTTCGTTCAAAGACAATAATTGTTGTTTTATTTACGTTGATTTTAAGGGGTTAGCCCACCATTCAAAACAATAAAAAAAAAAATATTTTATTTTTTTTTTTTTTTTTTTTTTTTTGAAAAAATACTTTTTGGTAAAAGTTTGTATATTTGAAAGAGTGTCATATAAACCTAATTTACACTAATTTTCATTTGAGAATACACATTATTTCATGAGTTACTACTGATACACCGTAGTATGATTTTTTGAAGGTGTATTGCGGTGAGCAACACTGCTCAGGACTTGATCATTTGAAATGGGAGAATCAAAAATATTTCAATAAATTATAAGTTTTTCTAGTCCTTAACCGAAGGATCTGGACAAAATTTTTTTTGACATAATGGCGGCCAGTCAAAGTTGAGAAATCGATTTTTGTCAAAAAAAAACACATTCGTTTTTAAAATTAAAAAAAAGTTTCGGATGAAAAAAAAATTCCTTCGATTAAGGACTGCTTTTTCATGTCACGAAAAAGGTTGCCAAGTTTGGAAATGATCGGTTAAGCGGTTTTCTAGAAATCTTGCTCACCGACATTGAAAACGTCGTTTCGAGAAAAACGCATTTAAAGTTTTAAATACTATTTACATGCAACTGTTCGAGAACGTTCGTCCTCGCGGCAGACAAATGTTGCCGAATAGTGCCGAACAAGTCACGAACTTTCCCGAACCAGCGTAGTTATGCTCAAAATGGCGTCGTTCTACTGAATAACTTCTACAATTTCATTCAGATTTCATTAAGACTTTCAGAAAATATTTTTCAAATTATGTACTTTCAGAAAATGTCAAAACCCAAAAATCGAATTTTTCAAAATTTGCAAGTAGGGTTAACCCCTTAAGGTCCATGTTCTTCATGCTTGTATTGAATTTGCTCAACATTATTTGCAAGTCTTCGATTGACTCTGCCATAACAACCTTATCATCTGCTCTCACCCGAGATCCACACCTTCTTCATCCAAGAGGGTCATTCTTAGACGCTTGTCCATGTGAATAATTTATTTAGAAAACATTTTTAAAAATACCGTTTTCAGCATGAATTTTACATAAAACTGCTACTTTGCCTTTTTTGGAGCATGTTCAGGGCACAATATATGAGGATAGGGGGGTGGGAGGTAAAATTAAAAGTTATTGGTTGAATATTATTCCTTGAACCTTCCCTAAGAGGTGACCAAACTTTACTTTAGAAAAAGTTAATAACAAGTACTTCTTGTTTTCATTTGTTCAAAAACCGAGCTGTGTGATGGAAAATTAACTTAATTTTTGAACCGCAATTTCCTGTTTTCTATCCTATGTTTTACAAGTATTAAAGTAATGCGAACTGATAAGAAAATCCAACGGTTTTTGGTTGAAAGTTCATTATTCTCTGTTGAGAAGTCTACTATAAAATTGTTGGTTAAGAATTAATTCTTGTTTGTTTGTTAAAAGTTTTATTATTTGGTTTTTGACTTTAAAATTCAACAGTTTGATTACCAAAAATGGTAATCAAAATTGTTGAATTTTTAGGCCAAAAAGACTAATTTTCGTTTGACAAAAAAAATTAGAGTAAAAAACAAACAAAAAAGGTTATCAAGTTACTGAAATTTTAAGCCAAAAAGACGGAATTTTTAACCAAACAAGTGAATTTTGAACCAAACAGGTGACTTTTTAACAAAATTGTTGAATTCCCAACAAAATAATTAAATGTTGGACGAAATAATAAAACTGTTAACAAAACAAAACAAAATGAATTCTTAACCAAGAATTTTATAGTACACTGAGAAAAATGGATTATACGAACACAGAAAAAACTGGGGTTTATATTAGAACCAATTTTTTGTTCCAAAGGAGCTGCAACAAAAAGGAACCTCTCTTGCTGAAAAGGAACCCAAAATGACAAATGGTTTCTAAATTAACCCAAAGTATGGATTCAAATGGTTCTAATAGAGCCTTTTTGTGACTTCTGCCTTGACTAACTTCAAAGGTTTTACAAGTTAATGATGCACGTTTTGCTTTACAATTCGAATTAAATAATATTGCACTGGAAAAAATTAAATGAAGAAACTAAAATCATAGATATTAGTTATTGTGGAAAGGAAGATATCGCACATGAAATGTGACAGTTTTTGAGGTTAAGTTGAAAATCGGATATTTTCCACTGCGCATGCACAAGAAGCGCGGCACTATTTAAAATGATATAATATACACTTGAAATATTAGGTTAATATTACATTTTGTTAAGAAGCTAGGTATTTCTATAATTCAATTTAATTTTTTTTAAAAAGAATAAAAAACGTTTGTTAATATTTATCTGTATGACTATTCATAGTATTTATTGATTTTAAATGAGCCCGCGCTTTTCGGCGCATGCGCAGTTGAAAACGTCGGCACCCGCCGATGGCCATCTATCGGATATGAACGAACTAAAAAGGAACCCTTAATAAACGTTCCTTTAGAGCCTCAGTTTTTTCTGTGAACTGGATAATAGAATTAAAGAATAATGCACCGTATGGAAAAGTATATTACCGCGTATAATATATATTTTTCTAATATATGAAAATTTTACCAAATATAATCTCCAGATGTTAAATTCTTATAATATGGAGACATTAAATTGTAACATCTCAGATTTTTAAATATCCAGGCGTCTGTGCATACGTCGCATCGTGGCGCGTGTCGTATGCATCCGCTCGAATTGTAACAAGTAATAATTAACTTATAAAATTATTATTAGTGCTAAATCACATCTGCTCATTGCGTGTTCCAAAAATTGAAATTTGTTTCCATTTCTACTTCCGGGCTCTTCTATCAAAAGTATAGGTTTATAAATACGTTTGCACAAATTATTGTTTATATTTGAGGTTATCTAATGGACTAGGATTATAATATGGATATTAGATTTTTTAATCTTGGATTATAGACTTTATTATCTCATATTATAAAGTTTTATAATCCAAGATATTATCCCATAACATCTATGGCTTAATATCTAGAGATTGTAGGTTTAATAATCTAGGTCGCTGTCCCATAGTTAATAGTCCAATATTATATCCGATAAAATATTTTTTATTACCGGGTATAATCCATTTTTCTCAGTGTAGACTTTCAACCGAGAATAATGAACTTTTAACCCAAATCGTTGGATTTTCTTATCAGATCGCATTACTTTAATATTTTTAAAATATCAGCATAGAAAACTGGAAATTGTGGTTCAAAAATCAAGTTAATTTTCCATTACACAGCTCGGTTTTTGAAAAAATGGAAAAATAACTACTTGCTATTAACTTTTTGTAAAGTTTGGTTACTTCTTAGGTATAAAAGTCGTATAAAAGTAGTTCTTCAATTTTTTCTAACATTATTTTGTTCAATGTTCAATGTAACATGTTCCACCACTTCAAAAAATCTCAAAAAATTCATAATAAATACTTGATATGTAAGCAAACTGTGTGATTTTTTCTCTAATGTATGTGTTATTGTTTGCGAGAAAATTCCACATAAAATATTAGAATGTCTGTTAAAATTTGAATTTTGCGCCAAAAATGGTTGAAAAAATTTATTATATATATTTTTAAGAGATCTTTAATTTGACCTCAGGTTGATTAAAATCCGTCAAAAGCAATCCGAAATATACGCAAAAAACTGACAAACCATAAACTTGAGCTTGAAAGGACATCTTCAAGGCTAAAAGGCTGAACATTTCAGGAAGAATTTTTCTTGTTATAACGTGCACATCGGACCAAGTCCGGTTAGATAAGGCTCAAGGGCACTTTTCACATACTTATCCGGCTCGGTCCTTTATATATTTTTTGCAGTTTTTTTGTAATTCATTTTTAGGGACTAACAGCCATTCGAAGTTGAGTATTCTGAAATGATCGTAAGATGAGGTACTTTTTCACCTTTCACACTTCAGGAAATAGTCTCTAATCAACTGCGAATTTCAAAACTCTGTATCAGTAAAGGCGAAACCTTCATCTGGAACGTGTACTTTGTCCTATATTTTTAGAATTTTTTTCTGCTGAGATTTTCACTCTTAATCCATACAAAAATCGAGGTATTTAAATTTTTTGGACAGGTAGCAGTAACTGTCCACTCTCAGCGAGAGGAAGAGTTCCTATTCGTGTAGTAAGCCTTACATCTAGGAAGAGTAACTTTGCTGATTTCGCATTGTATACGCATATACACGGGAAAAAAAGTTCTGGAAATTTTCATTGACCGAGTCTGTGACTTTAGGATAAGTCTAAAACCATTTGAAAATTGGAAAATATCGTATTGGAAAATCATGCAAATAGTGCTTGAAGAAATATAAGACTTCTTAGATTGCCTCCAGCATAGTCAGTGAAGCACTCCTAGACTCCATCAACAAAATATGACAGACGAATTTGGAAGTCGTTCAACACTCCAATATTAAATTCTCGAAGACAGTCAAGGAAGGGTTCATAGACTGTCAAGGTAGTATTTATGTAGTAGTAGTATTTATGCTAATAAAAAAAAATTCTTTTTTAAAATTATAATATTATTATTTTTAACTTATATATTTATTTAAACATAATGTAACACACACAATCACTACTTATATTAATCGCACGCTTTTTACGCTCTAAAAAATCGGACGCACGCTAAAAATCTTGGCGTTGTGCTACAGCTGAAAAGTGCATGGCCGCGTAAAAAGAATTTGAGTGAGGGCTGCGAATTAGACAACTTGCTGCAAGACTGACTTTGCTTAATAAATTAAACACATTGTTTAAACAATTTTTGTTTAAATAATTGAAAAATATAATTTTTCACGGAAAATTATTCTTTCACCAAGGGATCATTTTACGTAAAAAAATGTTTTTCTTCATTTAAACTAAAATTGTTTAAATAATTTTTTTTAATTTGTGAGATGTAAAATAAAAACTAGTTGCACCGTTCGATTCTATGGAAAAAAATATAAATTTTTTCAGACAATTTCATATGTATTATAAATAAATAATTACATAGTACTACGGCACATGATAAAGTTTCGGTTTAAAAATTAAATTGAGTTATTTTTATTTTTTAAATTAAAGAATCTGGTTCTAGATTGAAGAAATTAATAACAAGTCAACAAAAAATCAAACTTTTTTTCCTTTGTGCTCTTTTTGTGAGACGCACTGTTTATAAGTTGCAGCGTTATAAACAATTTATTTTAATAAAACTGATGTATTTACCAAATTATATCCATAAATTATTGATAAACCAAATTTTTAACTTGGGCAAAAACTTACTTGCATTGCCACTCTTAAAAGATGAAAGAATTATTGAGATAGATTCGAAAATACTTTTTATAGATTGTTATTTCAAAAATGGTTATTTTAAATGAAATTTTGGATGAGAAATAGCAATTTTAAGAACAATCCACGAAAAGTATTTTAGATTCTATATCAGAATAATAAATTTTGTTAAAGAAATAAGGAAATTGTTTAAACAATTGTTGTGTATCTTTTTGAAAAAAAATAACCCAGATATTCAATTCGTAATATGGACTATGGTACCAGATTCATGAAAAACAGATCATTAAGACATTGTGGAATTTTCACCTTGATGTAAATCAGCAAGAACTAGTAGCCAGAACAAAGAATCAAAACAAAGTAATCGAAATTCACCTAAATTTACAAACTCAAGGCCAAGTATAAGCGTTATAAGAGTTTCTAGGCACATATTCAGAAAAAAATTGGTTTATAAAATGAAATTTTTGAACGACTGTATATAAACAATCAATAATTATTGTAAACTGACGAACTATAATAGTAAGGAATCATTCATACTGAGCAAAATCAACATCACTTCTGAAAAGAGTAGTTTGCATGATTTATTTGTTTATAACAAATAACATATAATATAAACTTCCTCTGAACCGCCGACAAGCATTCTTAAATTGTTGATGAGCTGATTTAATATCATTCTGAATGAACCTGAATGCGTTGAAAGAATGTTAGACTTGATAACTAGTACGTGGACTACTAAAGGATTGCGTCTGAGCACGAGCATTAGGACTGCCTTCACATCGGGGCCTATATCTCGGAAACTATTCACTGGACCATTTTTTTGCTAAGGACCTTTTTTGAAGCCAAAAGGTCAAGCTTTCTTTTAAGACTATTTAAAAAAAATAAAAGTACCCTAAATTGCTAAAAAAGATAAATAAACAATTAAATTATTTAAAAAATGCTTAAAATTTTTTTCGTTTTTTTCGTTGATAAAATAGAATAAAAGAGTAAAAAATAACCTTTCGAAAACCCTTATAAAAAATGTAAATCGCTAAAATAGAAAGGAAGTTACAAGCTTTTGAAAATACGCGTGCAGGTGTTGGGGTTGAAAATGTCACCATCACTTGGAGAGGGGTGGTTTTTGTGGTCTATAAATTTTGTCGATTAAGTACTGTTAGGTAGGTGAACATATTCCCAGAATTTAAAGAAAATTGAAGAACATGACTTTTAAAGTTGGGGCAGTTGAGAAATAATGCCCCTTATTCGAGTTCTTTGTTTCTGAATCACGCACTTATTCAATTCAAGTCTTTGAAAATATGAAGAGTTTTTTATAGTCATTTCATGACTGTATACATTTTCTTTATAAACTGTGTGATAAGAATTCCAACACTGTTGTTCCTTGACTGTGCTTGAAAACTTCCAAGACTTTTCTTTATTTTTCGATGAAAATTTACGCCCACTTTATAGAAAGTATACGAGACTTTATAAAAATGATGGTCCGTCCAAAAGTCCAGCACTAATCTCGGAAATGTTCCAAGACTTATTTTTTCCGTGCATGTATGTATATATGCACTATACGCATGCTATACACAATTTGTAAGTACGAAACTTTCGACAACGCTGAGTAATCGAAACCTACCTAACTACCTAAAACCCGAGCTAAAACCTGTCCTAAAACCTAAATCTAGCGCACGCATTAGTCAACTGAGCCATAGAACCCCTTAGATATTTCTAACAAATTCTCGTTCAAGCGTTTTCTCTGAAAAAAAAACGTGGCCAGCTAAGAAATATATGTGTCGTGCTAAGTTTTATCAGTAATTTTTAATTTTTTATACATATTTTTACTAATAGGTAGATTTCAAAATATTCGATTAACATTTTTTAAATTAATCTCTTACAGATGATATCTAATATTTTGTAACGAGCTTGGGCAAAATATTTTGCTTAGAAATATTAACTCTCACAGCAAATATATTATTAGTAATTTATGTGTATTGTTATAAAATGATTTAAATTTAAAGTTTCAAAAAGTACATATATAAAAATGTTTTTGTATTATTGAAAATTGAGTGTTGAAAAATTGTTTGCAATGCTTCGCGCGCGGCTCGCAAGTTTGAGCGCGCCTAGGGCGCGCGACTGTTGGATCTCGCGCTTCGCGCTCGATTATGTATTCACCTCGCGCTACGCGCTCGGGCGTATTTACATCGCGCTTTACGCTCGGCTCCTCTAGATTTTTAAACTTCGTGTTCGACTTCGATGAAAAGAAAAAGTTTGTTTGCAAATATTATAAAATTATCAAAACCTCTACATATTAAGTGATTGTTAAATTTGTTTTTATTTTAGACTGAAAAGGAACTTTATTTACTCAAGGTTCTATCCACCTTAAGGAACACATTCTCATCCAGACACTCGCGCTTCGCGCTCGATATTTGATTTGAAAATCATTTGAACCGTATGATAGAAACAAAAAAGTTTGAGCGCACTTACGGCGTGCGATTTGGTAAATACACTGAACGCGCACTTTGTGTTTCGTGTTATATGTTCTTCATATACAAATTACTAAATTTGTATTTGATTTCAAATGAAAAGTAATGATATAATTCAGGCGACAAATTTTATTAGTTAACATTTTATTTTAGCTTGTGCCGTTTATCAAAAAAGTTAATTTTTTCATTTTCAATATATTCTTACCACAAAAATTGATTACGGGTTTATTAGTCTTTTTTGAATGCACAATTTGTGTTCATTTATATGTTTCGTACCTTGCATTGTTTTTTCAAAAATTTGATTTTTTTTACTGTCAATCTTATTTTCACGAATAAAAAAAAAACCACGCATCCTATCGAAACGTGAGTCACAATAAATTTGTACCTCTTCCTTGGATGAACAAATTTTGTTTCGGTCATTTTTTCGTAGCTGGTAATATTCGTCTGAAAATTTGATTTTTCTATTTTCAATGCTGTTTTTTACGAATAAAACAAAAACTACGCGTCATATCAAAAGGTGAATCATGAGAAATTTGTAGATCTTTTTTAGGTGCACAATTTTGGTGAGATGATCTTTTCTGGTATCTTGCATAGTTTGACAGCAAAATGGCTTTTTTGAGTTTTCATTAATTTTTTGTGCGATCAAAATTTGAATTTTTTATTTTTCAAAAAATTCAAAAAGTTGTTATGAAAATATTATAGGGTGTTCAGGAATCAACGTTTTTCCCCTCTTGACTTTTTTTCATATCGTGCGTTTTTCGGCTTAAAATGTTCATTTTCGTTTGTTTTTTGGAATTTTGAAAATGCTATAACTCCAGTAATTTTTTTTTTTTATCACGAAAAGTCATAAGAATATTTTGTTCGTCATTTTGCGTACTACTAATAACCGTACATAGAATTTTCAAATCTTCAAAAAAAGTGGTCTCAAAAATTTTCAAAATGTGCTCACTTTTTGGATTTTCATCCAAAATAGCTGGTTAACGAACTCGTTCTCTATTTTTCGGCCATAAAAAGTGTGCCAAAGCTCAATCAAATCTGATCATTTTTTCGAAAGTTATCGTGGCTACAGACGGACAGGCAGACAGACTACAGACAGACAGACACCTTCGTAAAAATCGTTTTTTCTAGCTCAGGGGGTCTCAAAACGTGGAGATTTGATGAAAACCGACTATGTCAAATTTTACATAAAACCAATACCTTCTCATTAGAATGAGAATGTAAAAAAGGAGATCGAACTTACTTGAAAAAGTGTAACTCACAATTCTCTGCTTACTATGAAAATTAGTTATTATAACAGCTTACATGTTCAACTGTACTGTTTCAAGTAGTTATTGGAGCTGCTTGAAATCTTGTAATCATTATTTTCACAATTTGAAGTAGTAATGCTGACATTAGGATTTGTATATTTTGAGACAACATGAACGTGAATCTGACTATTCACTTTTTTCTGTGATGTTTTAATGTTTCACTCATCATGAAATAATTGCTAATTGACTGAAAATTTCAAAACTCTGTATCAGTATAGGGAAAACTTCATCTGCAACATGTACTGTGCCCCTTATTTTTAGAATTTTCTTCTGCTGAGATGTTCACTATAATCTGTACAATAAATGAGGTATCTAAATTTTTTGGACAGATAGTAGGCAGTAGGGGCAGCACTCATTCTCCTTCATTTTAGCCTCAAAATTGTTGTCTAAAATAATATTGCATGTTTCTTGTAAAACTATGAATGCGTACTTATTACAAAGAATGAAACTAGGCTTCTAGTTTTTAATTTTTCTGAAGTGTAAAATATTTAGAAATTCTTATTTAAAGTACTCTTCAGTCTTATGTTTTTCATAAAAATTATAATATACAAAAAATAATTCTCTACAATCGTGATTTATCGTCTTCTGAGCAAAAAATATACAAAACATTATAATTATATTAAATATTTTATGAGCAAATAGCTCTTAACAATTGGTCTATTACAGGTCTGCCAGAGCTGGTACACAGCCCTCATAACATAGGGAATATTTTCGTCGATTTTATATATTATTTTTAACAATGCTCTTTTTTCACCTTGAGATGACTAGCGTACACTGTACATTGTTAGCGGACCGGTTCGTCTTCTATTTCGCGGTGAGGCCCGACCGGGCCTACTGATACGTACAAACTTATCGTGTGTTCTAGCATTCGCTGGGTATATTCAACAATATGTCACAGAATATTATAAAATATTAATTTATGGCACCCAGGTAAAGCAGGATACAAAAAGCTAGTATTTTAATAATATTTATGACCCAAACTCATTACCTAGTAAATATGTAAAATTGTAAATTATAAACTATGAAGATGTGCTGCGTAGCATCGAAGCGAGTTTTCGAGGGCAAGGGTCCAAGTATTTGCGAGTGAGTAGGCAACATATGATGGGGATATTGAAGGGGCATTTCACGAGAAAATGTAAGAGACCGCGTCGCGTTTCTGGAAGAAAACCCGTTCCCAGCATAAGGGAGAGCAAGAAAGGAAGAAGTTAGGTGGGGTTAAACCGGGCCCCTGTGGCGGATTATGGTGCCCTCTGGACGGGACATAGGAGAAAGCATGGAAGAAGAGGAAGGTTAGGTTAGTCTCCTCCTTGCCGTTCGAGAGTTCGAATGCGACGCGCAGCATTCGTGACGCACAGCTGGCCGTTTATCTCTGACGCTTAGTGCCTAGGAAACGGCATTTTGAACGAATTTCATGTGATTTCAAACCGAGAGCGCAGTGTTTTTTTTCTGAGTGCTTTAAAAGTCGAATAAATGTGTAGGTTGTGCTGTTTGCTGTAAACAAAACCAAACTTCAATCTTGACTGATTAACCCCTCATTCTACTACTGACAGCTCCTGATTCAATCGAAGCCGTGTGCAGAATCGCTAGACTATTGTCAATTTTGATGATAGGATTGTCTAGCTTTTATGACTCCTTTTCGAGTTCTGGGACATAATTATCAGATCCGAATTCATTGGTTGTTGGTTTATTCGCTTGGCAGTCGGATGCTGCTGCATTACTCGAGATTTGGCAACATCTCGGAGGCTCGTGTCGGATACCACAGTGATTCGTCGTAACACAGGATAAAAGCAATTTGAGCGAGTTGAGTTCGCCTGACGACACCGTACTCTTTCAGGCTCAGTGGTTCGAAAATCGGCAGAGGAAAATTGCAGATATTTGACCGTATGCGCTCGGTTTTTCTTACTCTAGTCTTGTACCAGCCGGTGGCAAATAACGAAGACACGAACGTGGCGCGCGAAAGGCGAAAAACGTGGGAAAACAGGTTCGGCCACTGATCGTCGGAGAAGGGGCAACCCTCTGAATTTACGGCGGGTGTAGTTGGAGACGTCAACAGTTTCCCGACATGGCGCATTAATGTGACTCCATGGGGCTCTTCCAGTTTTTTTTTTTCGTTAATTCATTTTTATTTTGTTATTTTCTACCAGATAGTTTATTTATTTCTTTACCTTGAAAGCAACTCCTGTTGGAATAGTGTGCAATAAAAATACCTTCACGTGAGATGATTAAAGAAAGTTGAATACCATCGGCTAATAAGTTAGTTAGTTTACGTCACCTTGATAATATAGTGTGGAACAGTAGATAGTTCGTGATCAGTGATCTAGGCCAATTAAGGTGAAGAGTGTGCCTCATATCATCAGAGGATTACAATGTCTGTGATTGAAAAGTGCAGTACCAAAAGATGAGATCTTGCAGTGGTTGAGTGTATCCGAAACCGATAGTGAGTGTTCGTGTAGTGTACAAAATAGCCTGGAGCTTGTGAGCTTGAGATCCGGGTTTTTGCCGGTAAAAAATGCACTCAGATTAGGCAATCTTTTCGACCTCGCTGAAATATGAGGACGACGCTTTCGCACGTTTTGTCGACGAAACATCCAATTGAAAATGAATTTCATGCGCGTGTTTCCGCTGCTGCAGCTTCTGGTCGTTGGTACAAGGTTCGTTTTCTTTTTGAATTTAACCCTTTGAATTATAAAATTACACGACCGATTTCTTTCCCCTCTTATTTTTATGCAATATTTTGACCAAATTAACGATAAAAATTACTATCGTTCTTGTTCCTCAATTTAAAATGTCGTGTATTGGAATGTACAATTTGTACATTCTCATCATAATGAGAAGATAGGTTTTATGTGAAAACTGACTATCGCGGATTCCACTAAATCTCCATGTTTCGAGACCCCCTGAATCCGAAAAAACAGGTTTTACGATGGTGTCCTTCGTCGACGTCTGAATACATGCAGTATACACTACACTTTTGAAAGACTTATCCGCATTGGGCTGCGCTTCGACACACGTTGTTATGTGCCGAACGGAAAGATTTACTTCGTTAACCAGTTTTTTGGCCAACGTTTCTGGTTTTATCCAGTGGAAAAAAACGATAAAAAATAAAAAATTCCATTTTGTGGTCAGAATATGCAATGTGCGAAAAAAATAGAGTACATTTATAATTAATGCAAATTTTGATTCGTTAAAACGATTACTTCAGACAAATAATTTTTTAAGAACAAGAAAAAATCTGCCGCAGCCCGGATCTGAACCGGGAATATCAATATCGCAAAAAATGGATATAGACGCCTAAATTTTGCTTAACTTCGAAAATTTTATGCATATTTTATACTTGTTGAATAATGATTATACCATGACATGCAAGACGCAGCTTGTAAATATAAAAACATGGTTTTTATTTAAACATTTGTTAATTATGTTTGTAAGATTCGTGATTAATATATTTATATAATTTGTAATGAACATTCAAAGCGAATAAATAACTTTAAAAGTATTATTACACCCCCCCTCCCTTGAGAGTCGATGGGAAGGGAATTTTTGAATGGCCCCCTCTAAAGCCCTTCTCTGGATCCGCGCCCGTGTCATCCTTGAGTCACTCCGTGTCCTTAATACACACGAGGGTTTCGCAGGCTTGTCGTTGTGATTTCGTCGTGCCCTGTGGTATGCCATCTCACGGTCGTGAGACGGGGCCATAGGTGCAGGGATGCCAGTCCGGCCCCTTTTTCCCCTAATCCCTCCTTTTTCCCCCTTAAATTTGAAAAATCCCTAAAATCGAGAATTTTGACCCAATTTCTCCCTTTTTTCACAAATTTTAGATTCATTTCTGTAAGAATTATCACATAGTTTCAAGACATTCAAAAACTCGCGCCACAATTAATATGCGCGGGCGCAATAAAATTCGCATACCTCTTATTGGATGTGATATATTCGCGTGCGTGAACTTTTTAGAACTGTGATTGGTTACTTTAGTAAGGAGTAATTATGATTGATTGCCAACGTGTGTCTGTGGGAATATTACGGAAAATGTATATAAGAACAAAGAAGTGTCGCGAAAAATATTAGAGGTTAAATTGCAATGTAAGAACGAGTATTAGATACGTGTTTTAGGTTTGAAGGTACCACAGTAAAAAATTTCGGAAAGTTTCCGACTAATTTTGTAGTAAAATTTCCAACTTTGGGTAGGAAAAATTATTTTCTTAAAAAAGTTGGAAAGTTTCCCAATACTTTGGAAAATTTTCCTTTTGGAATGGAAATATTTCGATCGGTTTGGGAAATTTTATATACATGTTTGGGAATGAAAAATTCCTATAATATTTGGGAAATTTTCCCAATTTATACTCAGAAAAATTCTCACTTCCATAGGAAATATTCTATTTGCCTTTGGAAAATTTGCACATAAGTTCGGGAATAAGAAAATTCCATACTATTTAGAAATTTTTTCAATTTCAGGAGTAATTTTACAAAACGTTTTCTAGGAAAAATTTCTAATACTACGTAGGAAAATTTTCTACATTCTCACCATAATGAGAAGGTATTGGTTTTATGTGAAAAATGACGTTCGCGGATTCCGTCAAATGTCGACATTTTGAGGCCCCCTGAGTCAGAAAAAATAGATTTTACGCCGGTGTCTGTCTGTCGTTGTAGTCTGTAAACACGATAACATTTGAAGAAATTATCCGATTGGATTGCCCCTTGGCACACTTTATAAGACTGTGAAAAGAGAGCACGAGTTCGTCAGCCAGCTATTTTGGACGAAATTTCAAAAAGTTACAGCATTTTTTAAATTTTGGTGACCATTTCTTTTTCGAAATTTGAAATTTTTATTTACGGCTCTTCGTAGCACATGGAAATTCGAACAATTTATCCTGATGACTTTTTGCGATAAAAGGAAAATTGTCATAGTTATAGCATTTTCAAAATTAAAAAAAGAACGAAAATTAACTCCTAAAGTTATCCCCTCTTTGTGATAACATAAAGAATGAGGGGGGGGGGGTCGCTGAAGACCCCAGCAGAAATTTCTTTATTGTAACAAGGATTTTTAATATTTTTGCACAAAAATTTTTTTGGATATACTTTTTTATATCCTTTATAAGATAAAACTAGTTAATATATATATATATATTTTTTTTTTTTAATTTTAACTTATGGAAAAAAGTCAGGACAAGAAAAATGTTTCTTTTTGCACGACCTACAAGATTATCATAACGACTTTTTGAATTTTCTTGAAAAATCGAAAATTCACATTTTTATTGCACAAAAAATAATGAAAAATCAAAAAATTCAATTTTACGGTCAAACTATGCAAGATACGACAAATGATGATTGAACAAAATTTGTGCGTAAAAAAAAGATCTACAAATTTGTTGTTGGTCACTTTTTGATAGGATGTGTAGTTTTTGTTTTATTCGTAAAAAAGAAATTTAACAGTGAAAAAATCAGCCCGATAAGTGGGCACATTCTCATCAAAACTTTTACAGAAACGTGTGTGGAGCGCGAGGTTTACATGATTTTTAAACCAAATATCGAGCGCGAAGCGCGAGTGTCTTGATGAAAATGTGTTCCTTAAGGTCGATAGAACCTTAAGGAAATTAGTTTTTCTTTTTATGTAAAACGTACATAATTAAACCAAAAGCAGGTCATAACGAAGAAGCTTACTAAGAGAGTATTAGCCCGCGAAGCGCGTGATAGCGAGCACACGAAGTGCGAAAACCAGAGGAACCGAGCTTAAAGCTTCAGGCAAATGTGTCCGAGCGCGTAGCGCGAGGTGAATACATTATCGAGCGCGAAGCGCGAGATGATTACCTAATCGAGATAATGTTCCTTGTTTACTTGCATAAGTACACTTTTCACAGGAAAAAATGTAATTATTAAATTGCATATAATTACCAATACGTTTGAAAATTTGTTTGATTCCATGAAAAATGTGAAATAATATTTGTTTTCAATTAATGTAATACTGAATGTTGTTTATTATAAATAAACTGTAAGGCGCTCTTTAGGAACGTTTAATTGTCAAAAAAATTTCACTTCTAATGAGTGTAATAATAAAAGCTTTTTTACAATAAAGAATCTATAATTTACTCTTTCGGAACGTGTAATTGTCAAAAAAAATTTATAATTACTGTAATAGTAAATACTTTTTCATTATATAGAATCTGTGATTTGCTTTTTCGAACCGTGTGTAATTGTAAAAAATAATTTTACTTCAAATTAATGTCACACTAAATGTCGTTTTATAAAGAAATATCTACCTGAAAGGTTTTTTGGAGAAAAGTTTTAAACAATTCTTACATCAATTTTTTGATGCAAAAATTAAAACTGTACGTAATATTTCTGCCTTACTCAAAAATATGAAACGACAATCGTGGGTGTGGTGAGCCCACACTTGTAGTTATTTACTACAAGAAACTATCCACCTAGAAACACTACCCGAATCGGGTAGTGTCACGCCTACCCTGAAAGGGAAATGGCTTAATGGTATACATACATACATACAAACAAATTTTTGTTTGTGTAAAGTCTGCAGCAAAATTTTTATCCAAAATATTTGGTTAAATTAAGAAAATATTTGCTTTATTCAACAAAATTAAGTTTTAAAAGACTATAGCCGTCTTTTTGGGCCTCCATCTATATTCCTGTAGCAATATACCTACAGTGAAACTTCTATAATTCGAACCGCCGATAATTCGAAGTTTTTTGTTGGTCCCTGCCAAAACTCCTATTCTTTTAATGTTAAATAAATTCTATAATTCGAAGGTTTCGGTAATTCGAATAAAATTTGACGTCCCGCGAGAGTTTATAGTTTCTATAATTCGAAGTACAAGAGCTTTCATTTGCGAAACTCAAAGAAGATCTATACCAATTGTCATAAAAAATATATTATTTATTCATGTATTTTCGCTCCCCTTACACTTTAAAAACATCCTCTTTTTCCCCTAAATTTGAAGAAATGAACCGCTGGCATCCCTTTAGGTGTGATTTACCGCGGTTCTACTGGGAGCCAGTGTCATTTTTAGATGGCAGTTGTTCTTTCACGCGATTGCAGATCCGCAACTTGCTGACTTGCGCAATTCATGAGTTGTGAAAATCGAGATTTTCCCTCAGCGGAAAAATGTTCGAATGGCGGTAATTTGAATGCTTGAATTTTGAACGA
This sequence comes from Andricus curvator, assembly GCA_932195095.1. Lineage (NCBI taxonomy): Eukaryota > Metazoa > Arthropoda > Insecta > Hymenoptera > Cynipidae > Andricus > Andricus curvator. The sequence continues at coordinate 14,816 of CAKNYM010054147.1, read as the reverse complement.
GTTTCATGCGATTTCAAACCGAGCGCGCAGTGTTTTTTTCTGAGTGCTTTGAAAGTCGAATAAATGTGTCGGTTGTGCTGTTTGCTGTAAACAAAACCAAACTCCAATCTTGACTGATGATTAATCCCTCATTCTACTACTGACAGCTTCTGATTCAATCGAAGTCGTGTGCAGAATCGCTGGATGTCAATTTTTATGACAGGATTTTCTAGCTTTTATGACTCCTTTTCGAGTTCTGAGACCTAATTATCAGTTCAGAATTAATTGGTTGTTGGTTTATTCGCCTGGCAGTCGGATGCTGCTGCATTACTCGAGATTTGGCAACATCTCGTATCCTCGGAGGCTCGTGTCGGATACCACAGTGATTCGTCGGAACACAGGATAAAAGCAATTTGAGCGAGTTGAGTTCGACTGACGACCCGTACTCTTTTAGCCTCAGTGGTTCGAAAATCGGCAGAGGAAAACTGCAGATATTTGACCGTATGCGCTCGGTTCTTTTTATTCTAATCGTGTACCAGCCGAAGGCAAATAACGAAGATACGAACGTGGTGCGCGAAAGGCGATCCGCAACTTGCTCACTGAAAGAAATAATTCGACGATACACGCATTCAGCTACAGCGATACGGTTTGCGTATTTTACCCATACCATAATTGCTGAAGCACTATTACTGCTTGAGTCATATGTTTAAATAGATATTTCCAAACATAAGCTGGCTGTAGTAGAACGAATTTACGGCTGCGTCAGACAGAATTTGGTTGTGGTAAATCAACCATACGCAGGACTGTCTGAACTGCTCCTCCCGTTGAGGAGATCTAAGCATTCCGTTCGGATAGTCTAATGTTATGCATGTCTGATATACAATGCTAATGAGGATGTATCCTCCATATTGTAGTGCAGTTAAAATTGATTTAAAAATTCGATTTTTTGGTACTTTTGTTATTATTAATAATATAAAACTATAATTTCGTTGAAAAGTATTTTTCATAGATATAATATTAATTTTTAAATAATAATATAATATATATATATATATATATATATTGATCGAAAGAAAGTCACTTTTGGATTAAAAAATTGAATTGATCTCAATTTATTAATTATAATATTATTATATATCTGTGAAAAATAGTTTCCAATGAAATTTATATGCTCATACACTGAGAAACTTTGTACTGGAAAAGTTACTAAATTAGGTTACAATTGAGGGACAAAGGCGATAATTTGTATATTTTAATACAGTGGTAGTAAGCTGTACTATTTTCATATGAAAGTTTCGTGTTGATAATACCAAGTCTTAGTATTTTCTGTAGCAAAATCCTAGATAGGATAAATTAGTAGACACATTATTAAATTGTATTAAAAGAATAGAAGTAATAAGTATCTAAAATAACATAAAAGACTAAATTTTTAAGAGGAACTACTATTGTCTGTAGGAATATGAATTGTACCATGCTCTGGAAGATTAGTAAGTTACTTAGTAAGCGAGCCTAGCGTTGGACCGAGCGCAGCCGAGTGTAAACGATGTGAGCCGAACAACCAAACGGCCGCCGCTATGTTCTTGATTCTAACTTAAAAATTGTTCATTTTGAATATTTTTATTTTAAAATATAAATTTTATTTCATTTTGAACATGCTAATTACAGTTTGGAAATCTTCAGTTCAGATCCTTATTACAATAAATTATGATAATTCGAAAAATTACAATTGAGAAACAAACCACATATTAAATACAAAAAATTATTTTAAAATCTCGTTATTAGGATATTTGATTACGTTTTAAGATATGGTGCTTAGAATTTGAAAAATGCCATCTTTGTGAACAATCACTGAATGATTTAATGAAAATTAATTGAAGTGCTAGCATTTACTTCATAAAGGCGATAAATTTCTGAATCCCATAATCTGGTTTAGCAGGATGGAATATCGCCGTGCTGCCGCGTTGGAGACCCGTGTTCGATTCCCACAAGCCTTATGTTAATCACATTTTTCTGTTTCAGCTTGTAATATAATATTCCTGTATGTATATAATAAATGTTTAAACTAGATTTATATAATCATATGTACTGTACAATTGCAATTTAAATATATATAATCATGTCAAATAGTTCGATATCCTATACTCCTATAGTCAGTATGTACGTCGTATGCTTGTGTAATATAGTAAGTGTGGCGTGACCTTCAACGCGACGGGGCGCGTGTTGGGTTTATTTTTTTCGTCTGCTAATCCGACTGTACCAATTTTTACTAAGTCATTTACTAAATCAGTGTGCCGGTCTCTCTCGACGTTACTACAGTTGTTTGCAAATACTTCAAACCTTTTTTGAAATAAATGTAACATTTTTAGATTTGATTCCAATTAATTTTGTAGTTCGGCATGTAGTTACCAGTTACTACTCGAAGTAGTAAACATTACAAAAGTTCCGCTCTGTCCCTCCATTGCAAACTAGAAATAGTAAAATCTAGTCTGATTTTTAGCAAATAGTACAGCAAAAGGTTTCTCCGTGTAATATTAATAATAACGAAAGTACCTAAACATCCTGACGTATTGCATACACAAAATTCAAATATTATTCTTTAGATACAAAAATGAAAGGCAAATAAATGCCACTTGTTTGTGAAAATAGCTATAGGTCCAGCCTCATTCATGAACAACTCTTGTACAAATTTCGGAGTAAGGCCTTCAAAAGCCTCCCCATTCACCTCATTCTCTATTTAACAATTATCATCAAACTGTGGTGTAAATTTGGCCAGATTCCATTCTAGCAGTTTTTTTTTCTACGAATTCATCCATAATTAATGTTTAAAGACACAAAACTTACAAAAATCAGAAGCCTGAAGACAGCGACTGATGCCGAGTCGACGCGCACCTCACCGGTTGATCAATCGCGCACACCATGCGCGCACAGTATAATACATCGATTGGCAGGGCTGAATCAAGCAACCAGCCGGATGCCAAATGCAACACTTTAACGCAGTGTTGTTTCAAATAGATAGTTGATAAAATTATGTGTTCAGTACGGCCTCGAGTACGACTATGACACCAAGGCATAGAATGCTTCTACCTGCATTATAATATTTGGATATTTTAACCATATTGCTTATTCGACACTTTTCTCATCTATCGTTTGAGTCAAACAAGCTTTCCTTGCCATATTAGCCTTGATGATTTTCTTATGCGTAGGTGATAATGCTCAAATTCGTATGATTCGTAGAGATTTTCCATCAGCGGAAAAATATCCGAATGGCGGTAATGTGAATGTCGATTTTTTTTTTAATATCAAATTTAATAAGTTTCAAATGACACGCAAATGTATTGAGCTAAAGATAATTTTGGAAGAATAACGGCGATGCATTAGATTTTTCAATGTTTTGATGAGAAGAAAAAGAACATTCAAAACAGCTGATTCCTCTCAAAGTTCAGCTGTTCGCATAAGTTTCGGGTCTGTCGTGTTCTTATGGCTTTTACAACAAAATAATATTTTTTTTTTGTATAGGAGGTGTTTTTTTTTACATTTATTAATATAATAATCTTATGCTTTTACGAACAATAGCCTGTACAAGTTTTGCGATATTCCAGCATTTTTTGTAACGCATGAATTCCTGAGGAAGAACCCAACAAAATCAAGTAGACGTTAATTACGCGCTTTTCTTTCTTATTTTTAAAATATTAGAAACAAGCATGTTGATTATCATTTTTCAAAAGCAACTATTGAGGTTATGTTTGGGGTTATGTCAGCCACGCTTGCACAATTACGTGCCGCAAAACTTATACAGGCTATTGTTTGTAAAGCATAATATTATTATGTAAATAAAATGTCAAAAACACTTACCTTCTGTGCACAAAAATATTATTTTGTTGAAAAAGTTATACAAAACACGACAAACCCAAAACTCATACACACAGAACTTGAGAGAAATCAGCTGATATGCATGTGCCTGTTTCTTTTCATCCAAACATTGAAAAATCTATTTAATGCATCGCCGTTATTTTACCATAATTATGTTTAGCTCAATACATTCTTCCAAATCACGGCAGATTTGAAACACATTCAATTTTCTATTAAGAAAAAAAATCGAGCATTCAAATTACCGTAATTCGGATATTTTCTCGTAGACGGAAAAATTTATATTTTCACAACACATGCACTGGAAGAGGAGCTTGGGGATTATTAGCCATATGATTATGGTTGAGAATTTCTGAGTTATTCCAAAAATATTTCCTTCTCAACCAGACGTATTTCTGTTTCGAACCATACAAATAGAAGGTGCACGAATACTGGTATGGTTAAGGTAGTATGTATGATTTAGGAATTCAATTCTTCCAATAAATAGAGGTATGTTAAGCTGGCGTAACCACATGTTCCAATCAAGTTAAAACTTATTTCATAATGAAGGGCTCATTTAATGCCTTATTGAAAAATGCAATGCCCTTCTTTTTTTTTTAATCGGGGGTTACGCTGTCTTAACGTTAAGCTGACGGAACCACACGTGAAAATAATATTGAATCGAGTTCTGACCTATAACATAATTAAGGGCTCATTTAAGGTTCTCCAAAACTACAAAAACATACTTTCCAAAAGCAACCCCTAACACTCAAAAACCACCTTTCATACAAATGATGCAAAAATTGCAAATCTGCCCATATCATAATTAACTGCTCATTTAATGCCCTATTGACAAATTCAATGCATTTCTTTTTTTTTTACCCGGGGTTACGCTGCCTTGCAAATAATATTGAATCGAGTTCTGACCTATAACCTAATTAAGGGCTCATTTAAGGCTCGGAGACATATCATCTCACATGCGGCAAGTCACATCTGCGGCATGTCATAACTGCGGCATCTCCATCTAGCGGCTTCTCTCCCGCGCGGCATTTCTCACAGTAAAATTGACATTTTTGCGACATCTCTAACCGCACCTCTACGACTGGCCAAAGAAATAATGTTGATCAAACCCCAACCCCTTTTCCAACGTCTCGTGGGGGCGGAAAGGCATTTCGACTGGCCATAGAAATAATGTTGGTCAAACCCCTACCCCTTTTCCAACGTCTCGTGGGGGCGGGAAGGCACCCCTGTGACTGGCCACAGAAATAATATTGGTCGAATCCCTTTCCACTGGTGAAAGATGCCGCTAGGTAGAGATGCCGCAGATGTGACATGCTTCAGATGTGACATGCCGCAGAGAGACTTGCCGCATGTGACATGATATGGACCCTAAGGCTCTCCAAAACTACAAAAACATATTTTCCAAAAGCAAACTCAAAAACCACCTTTAATACAAATTCTACACAAATTCTAAATCTCTCCCTATCATATTTGAGGGTTCATTTAAGGCCAATTTAATGTCCCATTACCAAATTCAGCGCTCTGTTTTTTTAAACCAGAGGTTACGCTGGCTCATTTAAGGCTCTCAAAAACCACAAATACATATTGTCCAAAATCAACCTCTGCCACTCAAAAACCACCCTTAAAACAAATAATGCAAAAATTGTAAATCTGTTGATATCATATTTGAGGGCTCATTTAAGGCTAATTTAATGCCCTCTTATCAAATTTAATGCTCTGCTTTAAAAAAAACAGAGATTATGCTGGCTGAACGCTATGGCGATACGTGAAAATAAGGCAAGTATTGACATTATTACACTTGTTTTAATACCACACTCTCTACATTTGAATCAGTAAGATTTCATTAATTTTCAGTGAAAACCCTTACTGATTTCAATCAGTGACAGATTTCTTACTGATTCAAATTTAGAGAGTAATTAAGGATTCACTTATGGCTAATTTGACGCGCTGTTGCTAAATGTTGTGTAACCCCCGGGTTTGTTTTAAAAAGCAGGGCATTGCATTTTTAATAGGGCATTAAATGAGCCTTAAATGAGCCCTTAATTATGATATTGACAGATTTACAATTTTTGCATAATTTGTATTAAGGGTGGTTGTTGAGTGGCAGAGGTTGAATTTGGAAGATGTGCATTTGTGGGTTAAAAAAAATCTGCACTCGGTCATATTTACTGCCGTACAAACTAAAAAGATACATAAGTCCAATCTCACTCGAACCGAGAAAATCGAGAAAAACTGTTTGCCTAAAGAACTCTAATATCGAATAAAATTTTGAATGATCTAGATAGATTATTTGGGTAAAAATAATGTGCTCTTTCATATTTTGCAATAAAAAATTGATTTTTTAAACAATTTCTATTAGAAAATGGAATTGCGATTTTTTACTAGTCGCGGAGTCCAAAATACAAGGCAAAAAGAACACAAAGTCACTTGCGGACGATTCCTTTATCGAAGAGCTCGAGCACGGCCTCAAAATACAACAACCAAACATACGTAAGGGACACTGTGTGTTCAGCGGCTATCTCGAACTTACCCGAACGATCGTCGCTAGTGTATAGCCGAATCTAACTGGGACTTATTACATTCTCATTCTAATGAGAAGGTATTGGTTTTATGTAAAATTTGACATAGTCGGTTTTCATCAAATCTCCACGTTTTGAGACCCCCCGAGCCAGAAAAAACGGTTTTTACCAAGGTGTCTGTCTGTCTGTAGTCTGCCTGTCTGTCTGTAGCCACGATAACTTTCGAAAAAATGATCAGATTTGATTGAGCTTTGGCACACTTTTTTATGGCCTAAAAATAAAGAACGAGTTTGTTAACCAGCTATTTTGGATGAAAATTCAAAAAGTGAGCACATTTTGAAAATTTTTGAGACCACTTTTTTTGAAGATTTTGAAAAATTCTATGTATGGTTGTTAGTATTACGCAAAATGACGAACAAAATATTCTAATGACTTTTCGTGATAAAAAAAATTACTGGAGTTATAGCATTTTCAAAATTCCAAAAAACAAACGAAAATGTACATTTTAAGCCGAAAAACGCACGATATGAAATAAAGTCAAGAGGAGAAAAACGTTGCTTCTTGAACACCCTATAATATTTTCATAACAACTTTTTGAATTTTTTGAAAAATAAAAAATTCAAATTTTGATCGCACAAAAAAATAATGAAAAATCAAAAATTCCATTTTGCTGTCAAACTATGCCAGATACGAGAAAAGATCATTCCACCAAAATTGTGCACCCAAAAAAGATCTACAAATTTCTGATTCACTTTTTTATATGACGCGTAGTTTTTGTTTTATTCGTAAAAAACAGCATTGAAAATAGAAAAATCAAATTTTTAGACGAATAACATGAGCTACGAAAAAAATGAGAAGAACAACATTTGTTCATCCAAGGAAGAGGTACAAATTTGTTGTAAATCATGTTTCGATAGGATGCGTAGTTTTTGTTTTATTCGTGAAAATAACATTGACAGTAAAAAAAATCAAATTTTTGAAAAAACAATGCAAGGTACGAAAACAAATAAATGAACAAAAATTGTGCATTCAAAAAAGATTTACAAACTTGTAATCAATTTTTGTTGTAAGAATATATTCAAAATGGAAAAATTAACTTTTTTGAAAAACGGCACAAGCTAAAATAAAATTTTAATGAATAAAATTTGTCGCCTAAATTATATCATTATTTTTCATTTGAAATCAAATACAAATTTAGTAATTTGTATATGAAGAACATATAACACGAAGCACAAAGTGCACGCTCAGTGTATTTACCAAATCGCACGTCGTAAGTGCGTTCAAACTTTTTTGTTTCTATCATACGGTGCACAAAACCGAGCGTGGAACGCAAGGTTCAAATGATTTTCTAATCAAATATCGAGCGCGAAGCGCGAGTGTCTGGATGAGAATGTGTTCCTTAAGGTCGATAGAACCTTGAGTAAATAAAGTTCCTTTTCAGTCTAAAATAAAAACAAATTTAACAATCACTTAATATGTAGAGGTTTTGATAATTTTATAATATTTGCAAACAAACTTTTTCTTTTCATCGAAGTCGAACACGAAGTTGAAAAATCTAGAGCAACCGAGCGTAAAGCGCGAGGTGAATACATAATCGAGCGCGAAGCGCGAGATAAATATAAGATCGAGCGCGAAGCGCGAGATCCAATAGTTGCGCGCCCTAGGCTATTTCACAAGCTATTTCACAAGTCTAAAACATACGTAAGGGCAAGCGATTCTTTTCGTTTGTAAATTCGCTCCGCACTCGGTCACTTTTACAAGGCAAAAAAGACACAAAGTTCTTTAGGTTCTTTTTTATTTGTATGCTGATGACGTATTACATGCCTTGTGCAAATTTTAGGACACGCAAAGTGCTTTGTGTATCTTTTTATGTTGTATTTTTTAACTTTTTCGACTTTCCTCATTTACAAACAATCGTTTTTTGCAATAAATATTAATAATTAATAATTTTTATTAACACAGATAGACGCAGCTTTCTCTTACGAATCCAGCGATACCAAAAACTCATTTTTCATAAAAATGTCACTTATGTATCTTTTTAGTTTGGACGGCAGTTTAGACCTCGTGCTTCGAGCTCGGATATTTATTTTTTGCACTTATACTGCTTGAATGAAACTTTATCAAAAACATCTTTTCTAGATCCCAGTATTTATATGCGTCTTCATATTCTGAATTTTCTACGCAATTACGTATAGTTAAAGATTAAGTTGCTCAAAGCTCTGTAGGCTTTGAAGTGCACATTCTCATCGTGACACACTACGCGCTCGATTTTTGACAGACATTTCTAAATGTATATTTATTTTCTGCATTACCTTACAATAAAAAACTGCAATCCTTTCTTCAGACATTTTTCCCTATCTCGCGTTGTTATGCTAAAAATAGGATTTTTGCTTTCATATTATTTTTTATGGATAAAACAAAATCTCCTATAAGTCTTCTTTTGATTTTTAGTTTTTGCGTATCTCGAGTATTTTGGCGTAATATTGGAATTTTCGATTTTTACATATCAATTTCGATAAATACATTAAAAACGAGGAGTTCTGTCAAAAAATGGTTCAAAGAAATATTGTAGGAATTTTTAAACGCGGAAATTCCTCAAAAAACTTTTCCCCATATTTTGCGTCGTTTGGCTCAAACTTTGAATTTTCGTCTTTTTCGTAGTATACCATTAAGCCATTTCCCTTTCAGGGTAGGCGTGACACTACTCGATTTTGGGTAGTGTTTCTAGGTGGATAGTTTCTTGTAGTAAATAACTACAAGTTGGACTCACCACACCCACGATGTGCCAACAGCACGCAGTATTCTCGAATGGTCACCCATCCAAGTACTAACCGCGCCCAACGCTGCTTAACTTCAGTGCTCTGACGAGAACTGGTTTTTTCAGCGTGGTTTGGCTGAATCGTAGTATTTTCGATAAATATAACCAAAATGACAAGTCCTATCCAAAAATGGTTTAAATAAATTTTGTAGAACTTTTTGAAAGCTGCAATTCTTTCTTGAAATTTTTTTCCTTACCTCACGCCCTTTGGTTCGCAATTTGAATTTTCGATTTTCTGCATAGTACTTTCGATAAATAAAACCAAAATGACAAGTCCTATTGAAAAATGGTTAGAAGAAATTTTGTAGGACTTTTTAAAAACTATAATTGCTCTTCAAGACTTTTTCTCGTATTTTGCCTCGTTTGGTTCAAAATTTGAATTTTGGATTTTCCCATAGTATTCTCAATAAATAAAACCAAAATGAAAAGTACTATCAAAAAATGGTTAAAACAAATTTTGTAGGAATTTTTGAAATCTATAATTGCTCTTCAAGACTTTTTCTCATATCTCACGTCGTTTGGCTCAAACTTTGAATTTTCTATTTTTTTCATAGTATTTTCGACAAATAAAACCGAAATGATCTATTAAAACCTATCAAAAAATAGTTTCGAAAACATTTTTAGGACCTTTCAAAAGCTACAATTTACTTCCTGAGAGTTTTTCCTATATTTTGCGTCGTTTGCGTCAAAATTATAGGTCTTGTAAAAAGCTACAATTCCTTCTTAAAACTTTTTTACTTATCTATCGTCGTTTGGCTTAAAATTGCACCAAGAACTATTTTCCCACAGGCATTTTATTTCAAATTTAAGAATGGGCTGTGGATTTGATTATAAGAGTTTAATGTAAAAATGTTTTTTAACTCTACCAAGATATTATATGCGATAATTTTGCTTTTAAGTTTGCAAGCAATGTTATGAGGATTCTTCCTATGGTGATACATTCTATACTGAGCATGTTACAGTTGTATTTGATTATGGGCTGTGAATGTCGTCAAACTCTCAGTTTTTTAATTTAAATTGTTTAAATAATTGAAAATTATTGTAAATTTACAAAGCAACACAGATAACAGTCATCGGAAAGATATTCTTAGTTGAATTCGTAAACAAATTGAGCCTTTTCGTTGAAAAACTGCCAAACTCGGAATATGTTTATGAAAATTGTTAAAATAATTAAGAATTATTGTAAATTTGCAAAGTAATATCGGAAAAACTTATTTTTAATACATTCTTTTTTGGTTCTGTAAACAAATTGAGCCAAATCGTTAAAAATAATAATATTACAAATAATAATTCTTGTAAATTTACAAAGCAGCATATAAAATAGTCATAGAAAAGACATTCCTAGTAGACTCCGTAATCAAATTCTGCCTATTCCTTGAAAAATAGACAAACTCTGAACATGTTTAGGAAAATTGTTAAAATAATTAATAGTTATTGTATATTTGCAAAGTATCGTAAAAAAGATTTATTGGAAATACATTCACATTCTTTCTTGATTCCCTAAACTAATTGATCCTATTCGTTGAAAAATGACCGGGCTCTTAATTTGTTTATGAAAATTGTTTAAATAATTAATAATTCTTGAAAAATTGCAAAGCATCATACAAAAAAGTCATTGGAAAGATATTCTTAGCTAATTCTGTAAACAAATTTAGCATATTTGTTAAAAAATAGCCAAACTCTACCTATTTGTCATCGGAAAGACATTCTTAGTTGATTCCGTAAACAAATTGAGCTTATTCCTTTATGGAAATTGTTCAAATAATTAATCATTCTTGTGTATTTACATAAGCAACAGAGAAAATAGTCATCAGAAAGACTTTTCTTAGCATCATAGAAAAAAGTAATCTGAAAGATATTCTTACTTAATTCCGGACAAAAATTAAGCCTATTCAATGAGAAATAGCCAAATTCTTAATTTTCTAATCAAAATTGTTTAAATAATTAATAATTCTTGTAAATTTATAAAGCAACATAGAAAAGAGTTATCGGAAAGATATTCTTAGTTGACTCCGTAAACAAATTGTGCCTATTCCTTAAAAAATACCCAAACTCTGAATATGTTTATGAAGACTGTTTAAATAATTAATAATTATTGTAAATGTGCAAAGTATCGTATAAAAGAGTTATTGGAAATACATTATTGGTGATTCCGTAAACAAATTGAGGTTATTCGATGGAAAGTGGCCAAACTCTTAATTTATTGAAATAATTGATAATTCTGGTAAATTTGCAAAGCTTTATAGAAAAGAGTCATCGGAAGGATATTCTTAGTTAATTCTGTAAAAGAAATTGAGCCTATTCGTTGAAAAATAGCCAAACTCTGAATTTGTTTATGCAAATTGTTTAAATTATTAATAATTATTGTGAATTTACGAAGCAACATAGAAAAGTGTCATCCGAAAGACATTCTTAGTTGACTTTGTAAACAAACTGTATCTATTCCTTGAAAAATAGCCAAACTCTGTATTTGTTTATGAAAATTGTCAAAATAATTAATAATTATTATATATTTGCAAAGTATCTTAGAAAAGAGTTATTGGAAATACATTCTTTCTTGATACCCTAAACTAATTTGTCCTATTCGTTGAACAAAGGGTCCAGTCTTAATTTGTTTAGGAAAATTATTTAAAAAATTAATAATTCTTGGAAATTTGCAAATCATAAAAAAAGTCATCGCAAAGATATTCTTAGTTAATTCTGTAACAAAATTTAGCCTATTTGTTGAAAAATACCCAAAACTCTATTCGTGGAAAAATTGCCAAACTCTGAATTTGTTTATGAAATTTGTTTAAATAATAATCAATAATTCTTGGGAATATAGCAAGCATATAAAAAAGTCACCGGAAAGATATTCTTAGTTGACTCCGTTTTCTTTAAAGATAAATGAGCCAAGGGTAAACATATTTTTTATGTTTTCTAAACTTCTTTAAAATCCAAAAATAATTCAAATTTAAATGTTTTCTGATAAAAATAGCACAGCTTAATTCATATTTTCAATTGTTTAACATTGCAATAATAGTTCCAATTAGAAGGAAGTTATATTCTTTGAAAATGTAACTGAAAGTTAAATAAAATTTCATAATTTTTTATTGTTAGTTAAAATTATAAGGATGTAATCGTCTTTGAAAATGTAAATGAAAGTAAAATAAAATAAATTTCTAAATGTTCATAATTTGTATTGTTTATTATTCTAATAAAAAAATTCTTTTCGAAAAAAGTAAGGCTGTATAATCTTAAAAATAAATATTAAGAAATGAGCCAAAATATTAATTAAAATTGAAATTTTATCCTTAAAAATAATTAGCCCAGAATGAAATCATATTTTCAATTGCATAGTCGTCGAAAATGTAACTAAAATAAAAATAAAATGAATTTCTAAATATTCGTAAATTTTAGGCTATATAATTTAAAAAAGAAATAATAAATGAGCCAAAATATTAATTAAAATTGTAATTTTTTCTTTAAAAATAATTAGCCCAAGATGAAATCATTTTGAATTGCTTAAGATTTCAAAAAAAGTTTAAATTTGAAAAAAGTCATAGACGTCGAAAATACAACTAAAATAACAATAAAATGCATTGCTAAATATTCATAATTTTCCATTATTTATAATTATAATAAAAAAAGTTTCAACTTGTAGTTGAAATTGTAATTTTTTTTTAATTTGCTTGAAAGCTATCTAAATTTTGAAAAAATTGAAAAACAAACACAGAATGAATTCATTAAAATGTTTCAATATTACATCACAGTAAAAATTATGGAAAAATATATTGCATGTGAAAAATTATTTCAGAAAATCTTAAAAAAGCACAATATAATTTTATTGGAGAGATGATTAAAGTACTGGAAGCAATTAACAAAAAGAAAAAAGACTGAAATTAATGAAAATAAAAGTTTTTACCATTATTAAAATTTGTACTGGTTTTTTAATTCTCATTAGATATATTGTGCATATATTTTCTTAAAAAAATGAATTTGTTTAAAATGTTCAAATGGTTTAGATTTTAATATTATAGTTCAGATAGAAAAGTTGTGCTTATTATTAAAAAGGTTATAGCTGCATGTATATCCTTAAATGAAGTTTAGTACACAATCTGAAGAAGAAGTGTTTTCAATTTTATTACTGCGGTAATGTAATCATCAAAGTACTAAACTTCATTTACGGATATCTCTGCAAAGAAAAATGATATCTTAAATTTAAAAAAAGCAAATATACCAAAAAACCGCATTTTTCGCACTTTTAGGTTAGGATATCTCAAAAACCTAACGTGCTGGGAAAATTTTGACCCCGGATTCGGATTCTACGCAGAAAATTACATCGGAAATGACCGTCAGTTGGCCAACAACAATCGCAACCCATTTTTTGCGTATCTGTGTTATTAATTCTTGTAAATGTGCAAAGTATCATATCAAAAAGTCACTGGAAAAGCATCCTTAGTTTTTTTTTTTAATTGAGCCTATTCGTTGAAAAATAGAAAAACTCTGAATTTGTTTATAAAAATTGTTTAAATAATTAATAATGCTTCCAAATTCGTTAAGTTTAGTAGCAAACAGTCACCGGAAAAGCATTCTTAGTTTATTCCGTTAACAAAAAATTAAGCCTGTTCGTTGATAAATAGCCAAACTGTGAATTTTTTTTTAAATTGCCAAATAGCATCTTCTTTCAAGTAACAGTAATAAAACTTTTATTTCTCGCACATTCCATACCAAAACTCTGGATTTCAATGAGCTAAACAATCCCAATCCCGAAAGGAACTTTTGTTCAATAATTTGTTTATGACGTAATAAACAATTTTTTAAATCATTCTTAACTACTGGAAATTATTTACAGATAGTTTCAGCACAGATATAAAACCTTTTTTGATAAATCTGAAAATTAAAAAAAAGGTACTTCTGAAAAGTTAAACAAAAATGTAAAGTTGTTTTTTAAATAAAAAATTAACGAAATTTATTATAAAAAATCCAAATACAAATTTTCCGAAATGTCAAAAGCTTTAATTAAAAAATAAACGGCACTCAAAATTTGGAAATTTTCAAACATTTTGACATGTGCATGAACTATGGTTAAAACGTTAAATCGAACATGAATTTTTCAAAATACGAATAAAATATTAAAAATGTCAATGAAAAGCCTTCTTTAAAAAAAAAATCGTCAAAGGAATCTTATATATATACCGAAGTATCCATGCATATACTTCCACTAAGCTTCTTATGAAAACAAACATCTCGAGTTCAAATAAACACAGATCGCCCATCGTCGATGAGATCGCCTTATTGGACAGTAGAACTGGATTGCCAGTCCGTCCCCTTTTTTCCTAATCCCCTTTTTCCCCCCTTAAATTTGAAAAATCCCCTTAAATCCCTAAAATAGAGAATTTTGACCCAATTTCTCCCTTTTTTCACAAAGTTTAGATTCATTTTTGTAAGAATTACCACATAGTTTCAAGACATTCAAAAACAAGCGCCACAATTAATATGCGCGGGTGCAATGAAATTTGCATACCTCTTATTGGATGTGATGTATTCGCGTGCGTGAACTTTTTAGAACTGTGATTGGTTATTTTAGTAAGGATTAATTATGATTAGTAGATAAGTAGGCTGCGTTCTAACCCAAGATTCCTACCTTACCG